>JBBMKB010123944.1:0-20084 GCA_037833945.1 Alaria marginata
GTTGATTTTTTTTTTTTTGATGTTTGATGGAGACCATATGGTGGCTCACCTGTCCTACCCTGCCCAGATCCGCTTCCCTCAGTGCACGCTCGATCGGGCCGGAGTTGGTCTTGTGGACATCGTTGAGCAGACTCAGCAGGTCTTCGAACGATACGTACCTTGCGCAAGCGCGACAGACGACGTTACAAAAGCACGACAGATGTTTGCAGAACAAATGCAGCAGCAGGACACAGTTGTTTCGGCACAAAGTTTCGGAGAATGGCGACAACAAATCACGACATCGATTATTTCTTGAATGGGGTACACATGGCTTTCTCCAGGAATGTACAATATGCGTATTGTTTGATTTGTAGGAATGTGTTTTCCGTTTTGAGGTGAAACACGACTGGGATTGCAAGGATGGATATGTATGCAGTTTCCTCATTTTGCGTGAGACGAGAAGGTGTCTATAGTAAATCGGATGGGAATTGTTGGGGGGGGGGGGGTGCAATCAAAACATACTCCGCACCAGCGGGAGACGATACGGGAAACAGTACCACTAAGTACACGTGAATAGTAGGTGCTATTAACTATTAACAGACACCAGGGTGGGCCGAAGGGGTAAGGATGGGCTATTATAAAGGGATTACACAACGATAAAATGGTTTATTGCTACAGTAGAAGAAGGCATTACAATCTTCTCTATTTTTTTTGGAGACGAAAATAAATTCGGACTACTTTTGTTTCAAGACGTTCACTGACTTCCACCTTCGCGAGGGAGACAAAAAACGTCACCCCTTGACTTCAGCATAATTTACCTTGACTGACACCATACTAATAGGGGTCAGTATGGAACACTCGGCCCAACGCCCTTGGCAGCGCACGTTGTCCACTGCGGTACATGTCGTCGGGTATGTACGTAGTGGTGACAACAAATTAACATTATTTTACGGGGGACTATAGTAAATAGGACCTACGGTGCACACAAAAACCTATATATTTACCTATTTCTACTGACAATATTTAGTCCTATTTACTATGGCCCCCCGTAATAGCATGATTGTTTTGTACGCGCCAACGTTGTCTTACTCCAAATACCCGCCCCCCGATCGACACATCCATGAGCCTACCATACAACGCCCCATATTTAATGAATTCATACTATCACCGGGGGAATGTACAGTAGTTAATAGGACCTACGGTACACACAAAAACCTATATATTTCTCTATTTTTACTACCAAGTTTTGGTCCTATTAACTACAGTACGTTCCCCCCTCATACTTCAAGACATTAATTAGGGAAGAGCATCCGATACACTGCACGCACAAGGGCACGCGAATTGGCCGGGCTCCACGACTAGATATTACTGTAATACAGTAGTTGGGCGGCGGAATAGCCACCAACTGTTAATAACTGACGTACGACATGTATCCGACAATAATGATGCAAGTTACAGTTCGCAACGCAACCACAACTGTTACTGCTGTAATGCTTAATACAGTCAACTAAATATCTTGTGGGCGAGCTATCATCAGCCCCCCAAGTCACAGCCCTATATCACTCACCCTTTCCCCTGGTCGTACACCGTGTAGGCGTATCTCAGAAGGTCCGCCTTTCCGAACATGCAGTACGAGCACACCAGCTGAGGACGGAGTGCCATATAACAGGGTACAATAAACAGCGTTCGTACATAGTCAGTTCAGTTATCACCCACCAGCCGAGCAGTCCCATGCCACAGATCCCATGCCAGTACAACCAGTTGTTGCGCATCCGCCAAGCAACAATATTCCAGTATAAGAAGTCGTTGTCCACAAGAAAACAAGTCCCATACCAGGATAAGCAGTTATCGCCCACGCGGCGGGGGAAGCGGGGGGGGGCGTACTGATTTGTTGCTTGCCTTAGTCGTTTGACCATTGACCACGCACCCCTTTCGAAACGGAACCGTTCCTACTCCCAATAGAGACACCTCCAACATTTGGGCGCGCAATGCGTTTCTTCCATATAATACATAAAAATACTTTTTGCATATATTATCTCCTTGGCGGGGAGAGGGGGGGGTCAGTGTGCTTACGGGGTCGCCTCTTCGATGTGCTTTTGTGCCATTATTATTGCGTATGTTGTTGCTGTTGTTGTTTTCACATTAATTCGCATGATCAAGTCCGTGGTCACAGGACAGGTTCCGGTCATTCTGGAGTGGATTAATACCCCAGGGGAAAAAATAAAACACACCAAAAGTGGTACACGCATAGACTACCATCATAGCCGAAGCAAGCCGTACATCCGCCAAAAAATACCAAAGTGAAATCTATGCAGCGAGGTGCGATTGGGTGCCTCGTGTCGTGTCGTGTCGCGAAAGTCGGAGCGTGGCAGTAATAGGGTAGACTCGCACTCTGACACTATTAGTAGGGTGGTTGCAATTTCCAACCATTGGGTGTTGGGTTGGAAAAAAAACGAAAATAAAATAGTAGTAAAACCGACGAATGCCATAAAAAAAATAACCCGAGGACAAAATTAACCCACGAAAAAGTTAGGTTAGAAAACGAAAAACAAAAAAACCGGTAAAGACTACGATAGGAAAACGATTTTCTTTAACATTGTTTTTGGCTGGTTTTTCGTTGGTTGGTTGGGTTGGCCTGGGATTGTGACGTTCGTTCGACGGTTTCAATACCATCATCCCCTGTTTTCCTTCCTTCCTCCTGCTCAACCAAAGTTAGAGCGTCGCAAACACCAAGCGGCTGCCACCTACATTTTCAAGATTTCAATTGATGTGTGACCAGCCACAAGCAGTCCCAAAGGCTGGGTGATGGATGCCCCCCGCGGCGGCACAGAGTTTCACGCGCCGTTGTTAGAGACGCGGATCATCCCACGGTATATTAGGGGTGCAGCAGAAAGTTCCTGAGTTCTTAACACGAGGAGCTCAATATCTCACCCGGAACGTGGCTTTGGAGACATTCGTTTCCGCCACCCGACCAACATGTGTATTTACCCGACAGTCCTAAAACAAAATTTTACTTGTAAGAGTATCATCGCAACCGGCAGTTCCTCGTTCGAGGAGCTCAAGCCGTCATAAGCGTTTCGCCCAAACATTGCGACCCCTACCGTGGGATGACTCTATTCCGCGTGGTACGATGGTGGTGGCACCGACAGACCAAAGCTTCTTTGATTGACCGGAATATATTTACCTGGGGTTTTCCAATAAACAGGCGTTAAAAAAACTAGATCGGACACGTGCTTCGTACGACAGAGGTCCGGGTCGTCACGTAGCACTTTTTGTTTTAGCAAAACTAGTTTCTGAATGAATGGCGAGGCTCCTTATAAAACCCAAAAATCGTCGGAAATGTCGTTTTTTGTTTAGCGAAACAAAAATATATATATTTTTTGTATAATCTAGGCCATGGGCTTGTTCATCGGGTTGCGCCTTCAGTTTACTGAAATTCATGGTTTGCGAGAGGTATAGGATTTAGATATTTTACTTTAAAGCCATATAATTCAGCTAATTATTATTACAGTATTGCTATTGAAATTATACCTGATTATACATTGGCTTTAACCAATCTTGCTTATAGCTATGAAAAACTTAACTTATCAGTAGAGTCTTATAATTGTTATAAGAATGTTTAGTTGGGATTCGTCCTTATAACGCGATAGCTTTTTCTGGACCAATTTCAGTTTTTGACTTACTATTAGTATAGAGCTTCTCAAGTGAAGAGCCTCAGAAGGCAAATTGCCTTAGAAGGCAAATACTAATGGTGTTTTTATACTGATTACATTAGCTTGTGTCTGAATTAGACACTCGCGTTCACCCGTAATGATAACTGCAACGATTTTCGACAGGGGTTTCTATTTTTTTCGAGGCGTGTACTTTAAAAACTCGAAATTACTTGTATTGCCGAGGTCCCTCTATACAGCCGGTTGAGCAGTGCCGGTTGCCCGCTATAGTGCCTGTGAACTCGTCTGTCACAGATGGGAACAACCATTAGTGTCAGTGTGCAGAGTTAGTGCGGGTTGCCGCTCTAGCGCCGGTGGTTCCGACTGGCACATACCGGCACTATAGAGGGAACCACTACGGAAATGGCAATGCAAAACACGCACCTTAACGAAAAAAAAAAAAAAGTTAACGCGGCCGTCCTCGTCCGCTGATTCCACAAAGTAAATCAGACGGTTGGCGAACGTGGACCAAAAGGCGGGGACACAATGAGTCATCCCACGGTAGGGGTGCAGCGATAAGTTCCTGTAAGTTCCAGAGCTCCTGACACGAGGAGCTTACTATCTCACCCGAAACAATACTTCCAAGATTTTCGTTCGCGCAACCCGATCAACATTTCTACCCGCTAGTCCTAAACGAAATACACTCGTGAAATGAGCATACCAACCGGTAGTTCCTCACTGTAGTCCTGAGCTCGACCGGCCAGGAAGTTTGACCCCAAAAAGTGCTACGCCTAACGTGGGATGACTCGACGACGGAATGTTACAAAGACCAACATAGTGCAGAGACTCACCTTGACAAAATCGCCGAAATCTACGCCACCGTCCTCGTCCGCCGATTCCATGAAGTTGAAAAGGTGGTTCGCGAAGGTATTTCGGGGCCACTTCAAGTACTCGAAGAAGGTTCCGACGTCGATCGTCCCTGTTTTTTTAACGTTTCGGTGACAGCGGGTGATATAGCTTGAGCCTTCGCTCCATATGGCCAGAGCTATTGAATAAAGTGTCACCTATCTGACGTTTTGACGTTGCGTTGATGGCGGGTAGGCTTGATCTTCCGCTCCATATGGTGAAAGCTGTCATCTTATCAAGTTTCACCGATAGTGGGGCTGGTGTATATTTCGAGGCCACTTCAAGTACTCAACGAACGTTGCAACCGTCAAGTGTCCCTGTCTTGGATTTGCATTGCGAATGGTTGGATTGATCTTGATAAGTAGTGAAAGCGCAACCCAATGGGCCACCCGGCGGCCTAGGTATATATATAGCTAACTAGGGATTAGGGCCGTCTTCTCCGCCCCAATGGCGGAGGGGCCACATACAGGAACCCAGAGATCAAAGGGTTATCATGCAGTACATGCCGTACACGGCAGTAGTTGTCTCCCGAATAAGGCGGTCGTGTGCGAAAACCTCTAATAGCCGCCTTATGGGGGGCAACCGCCTTAATCGGCAGGATCACGGCGAAATTTCTAAGAAAATGTGGAAAATGATATGATGGTAACCATTACAACTGTTGTGTTATAACATATATATAGGGAGGGGGAGGGGGGGTGGCGAGGTTTAATGGACGCATACTATTAATAATTCGGGACTTTGATTATTATTTTTGTATGTTCGAGGCTGACCATATTGTGTACCAGGTATAACACAAATGGTATTTTCGAACGATATTCAATAGTTCCCCACTTGAGGACTCCCATCGGCAAAAAAAAAACACTTTGGCTAAGAGCTACATATATAAATATATATATATATATATACCTACGTGTCACCCTGCACCTTTTCGCTCGACGTCCATAGCCCCGAAGTAGGAGATGAAGGCTTCGATGTCGGCGGGGGTTAAGGCGTACGTCTCGATGGCGCTTTTGAGAGGGTTGCTGGCGTCTTCAGCTTTCCGTTCTTCGACCTCCCGAGCCTGTCACACGCGCGTCGCTTTTTTGGTGGTGGTGTGATTTTTTGGTGGTGGTGTGATGATGGTAGGCTTCGATAATAATAACCTTGACGAACAATTCGTGTATGAGTACTTATTGATATCACGGGGGACCATAGTAAATAGGAATAGGTGTTATATAAAACATTATTTCAAATACGTTAGCTGCGAGTTCGATCAAATTACTAGTCGGTACTCATATTTGCAAGCTGCGTGATTGTTCGTAGAAATAGGTAAACATATAGTGTTTTTGTGTGTACCGTAGGTCCTATTTACTATGGTCCCCGTAATATTAGTAGATCTTGTCTCCCTGCATAGGGGTGATATCGTATTAATGCGCAGATTCATTCTGGACCGATATAGCCCTTGGTAAAACTGTTCTCTTGATCCTGGCAGCATCCAGGGGGGGGTCATTGACCTATATCTTGAATGAGGAATACATCTGTAAAAACGCGCGGCCGGAGTATCACGCAGCTTGCAAAGATGAGCACCGACCATTCTTTTGATCGGACTCACAGCTGACGTATTTGAAATAACTTTGTTTTACATGTTCCCAGAGGGGTCAAACTGAAGACACTACTCGTAACTATTACGGCGGAACGTAGTTAGCAGGACCTACGGTATACACAAAAACCTACCTGGTATATATTTATTTATTTTTACTGCCAATATTTGGTCCTATTAACTACGTTCCCCCTGCCTAATGGTGATTTTCCTGTGCCATGGGAGAGCGCAGAGCGCCACTCACCTGGGCGAGTTTGGACTCTAGCTTGGACTCCACGGCCAAAAGGCTATCATCCCCTATTGATAGAACGGCCGGGAACAGCAGTGTAGAGGAAAACCGACGGCATATGGGAGGGGGGGGGAGGGTGCACTCATTTCTTGCATAGCCGTAGTCATAAGACCATAGACCCTCGCAACCCCTACAATCAAAACAGGGCGGAAAAAATGGGACGACACAGCGGGGGGACTCATTTTATCCACGGCGTCATATGACCATAGACCCTCGCATCCCTACAATGCCGGGACGGGACACGTCGTCGGGTTTTCACCAACCAGGCAGGCGTTGCATGCGCTAAAACACGAAGCCCCGTGAGGTGTTCGGCGAGTCGCATGTGTGCAAGCGTGAGCTACACCCTACTAAGAACCGCTCGCTATTACGGGGGACCATTGTACCATAGTAAATAGGACCTACGGTACATACCAAAACCTATATATTTCCTTTTTTTACTAGCAATATTTGGTCCTATTTACTATGGTCCCCCGTAATAGTGGGACTTCGGCACCTCGTATGTACGTTCTTGCATGCGGGTGACCAGGACCGAATAACTTGATTTTCATTTGGATGGCGAAGGGGCGGGGGGCCAGGACGTACCGGTATGAGTTAGGTTAGGGGGCGACGGGTCGTCTCAACGTTCGTAAAAATGTCAAAAAATATATATATCACAAAAAAAATAAAAATACACTGCAGCTGCAGCTGTGAGATGGAAATTTTGGGTCGAAATTCATCTTTGCAAGCTGTGTGTGATACTCCGATCGCGCGTATTACAGGGTGTGTACGTCCTCATGAACGGTATAGGTGGGCGGCTCCCCTTAGTGCTATTACGGGGGAACGTAGTTAATAGGACCAAATATTGGTAGTAAAAATAGAGAAATATACAGTTTTTTGTGTCTACCGTAGGTCCTATTAACTATGTTCCGCCGTATTAGCTAGTACCAGGATCAACAGGGTGATGCTAATCAATATGTATATCAGTGAGGTTTACCTGGGTTCTGCTTGCGCATGTCGCGAACCTCGTTCAAATCGTGCAGGATAGCCTTCGCGGTCGCGAGCGTGTGCGCCCCCCGCTTCACCGTGCCGTACCAGAGCCGGGAGTCGGGGAGACCGCAGTCTAGCAGCAGCCCCGGCGCCATCTTAAACCCCACGTCCGAAAGCTTTTTCTGTTTCGGGCGAAGAGGACAGCATTGTCGGTAGATAGAATTGGACGAGTTCCACGATAGAGGTAGCACTTTTTGGCGTTTTGTTTTCTGGACGATGGGGGCTCCTTAACCCAAAATGACTTACTAATAGTATAGGAATGTTAAATCACTTACTAATAGTATAGGAATGTCATTCTATTTTAGCAATATACGTTTTTTGTATAGATGGGCTACGGGTTTGTTAAAATCGGATTACACTGTCAGTTTCCTCAAAAAATCAGTGTTTCGGTGAGGCATAGAGTAATATAATATTCCTCAAGTGAGGAGCTTCAGAAAAAAAATGGTGAACCTCTATATCTATCGTAGAAGGCGTTATTGGCCCTTGCTCGGTTTTTGTATTGGGCGGGGAGGGCGGCACAGCATTCCAAGAGGCAGACTTGAAGGGCTCGAGTCTTGTTTAGTTCCCGACATCTATCATAGCAGTAAATCCTGAGCCATCGTAAGGCCCACGTTCAGATACCTTTTGTGGCACGGGATGATCGGCAGGCAGAATGAGTCTTTGCTCATTTCTGGTTTGGGGCGAGAAGCTCGGCACAGCATCTAAGAGTGTGGCTTGAAGGGCCCTTGTTCAGTTCCCAACATCTAGCAGATTATCCTGGGCCATCTCACAGCCCACGTTCGATACGTTTTTTGTTTTTGAAGTGAGGAGCGGGGCACAGCGTTATCGGCGGGAAACAATGACTTTGCACAGGTCTGTTTCGGGCGAGGGACGCCGCCCAGAATCATATGCGGCAGACCAAAAAAGGCGATTGTTTAGTTCCCTCAATCTAACAGTATACCCGGGACAATCTTGCAGCCCCATGTGCGAAGGTTTTCCCTATGTTTTGGGCGGGAGGCGTGGCACAGAATTATCAGAAGACACATCGGGCCTTTGCTCAGTTCAGTTCTGGTTTGGCCGAGGTGAGTGGTACAGCATTGTCGACAGACAGAAGGAACGCCCATGCTCCGTTTCCAACGTCTGGCGGTAAACCCGGCGCCATATTTACGCCCCAAGTCCGGAACGACAGTATTCCGGGGACTATATGTAGTAAATAAGACCTACGGTACCCACAAAAACCTATGTATTTCCCTATTTTTACTATTAATACCAATATTTGGTCCTATTTTCTATGGTCCTACGTAATACGATAGAGGGATACACCACTTTTTGGCCGAAGAGGATTCTGAATCACGACGCTCCTCTAACCCAAAAGTCGTAGCCCTTCGATTACGCTGTCGTTAACACATATCATACGTATTCATATTATGTACGTAACGCATACCAGGTAGGACACAGCAGCACGGTATGCTGTTATGCATGACTGGTACACACGAGAACCTGTTATGACGGGGGGGCATTATCATAGTTAATAGGGCCTACGGTAAATACAAAAACCTATATATTTACCTATTTTTACCAACAATATTTGGTCCTATATACTATGGTCCCCCGTAATAGCGGTGAGGACTCTTGTCCTAATTTTGGTCCTTGACCCAACCCGGTTCTCGACCAACGTCGTTCTCATCCCTATTCCCATCCCTACCCCTGGCGGGCGCACACGTCGGACCGACCACTCACTATGCGTGCTATATTAATACTGCTAATAGTATAGACTAGCGCTTTTTGGCTATTTTTTTTTCTGAATGACGGGGCTCCTTAACCCAAAATCGTCGGAATGCCATTTCTTGTTCTGCGATATATATATATATTTAGTATTGTATACCTAGGACGTAGGGTTGTTCATCAAGGGTTGCACTTTCAGTGTAGTCATCAAAAATCAGTTGTTTAGTGGCTTACCAATAGTATAGAGCTCCTCAAGTGGGGGACCTCAGAATCAAAATGGTTGGTCCGCCTCTATCCTAGAGTAAGTGGCATGTGCCTCACGATCTAGATAATCTAGCTCCTGATTTTGTTTTTTCGTTGCTCATCCCATTTATTATCTTCGCATCTTTATTTCTCCTTCCCCCTCCCTAGGCGTAACTCAGATCCGGGATCACTAAGCAGGCTCTTTTTTCTCCCCCCGTCCACACTACGGTACGCGCCTTCGTTTTTGTCGCGAGAATAATTGATAACTTTCTTACCTTAACAGCCCGCGTCGAATCGTGCCTATACTCACGCTATAAAGCGCTCTCCGCAGTTGGTGTCTCAAGAAATATAATCTCCGTACCGAAATTCGAAACCCTGACTCCAACATTAGCAGTATTCGAGGTTAACCACTAGACCCACCGGGGCTAGATTGTGCCAAAGAGCTGTGTCATATACCTCATCAGCCTCGTCGTAGGAGATGCCAATATCCGCGACACCGTCGCTGTACGGGCCCATTCCATTCCCCCAATTTTAAACCGCCAGCAAACCTTCGCGCACATTCTTCGCACCGTCGTGCCTGTGATCGGAACTTGTCGAGACTAGTGTCTGCCGTACTCCTATCTTTGCCATTTTCTCTATCCCAGCCCAGTTATCGACCTACTCCATTGTTATCCCTATCCCTATATGGGGGGGGGGTGGGGGGGGCAGGGAAAGGGCTACACACGTCGGATGGACCACGATCTATAGACTGTATTGTCAAAAATAATATAAACACACTTACAGCTGTGAGATCGAGAATTTCGTCGAAACTCATTTTTGCAAGCTGTGTGTGATATATATAACTCCGATCGCGATCTAGACTGGATGGATCATATTCTCGTCCCTGTTTCGCGAAATTACTTAATTACCAACCCCACCCCCCCAGACAAAATATATTTTTTTCATTTCATGAATTTATGAACTATCATTAGTATTATATATCATATTTGAATTAATTACCAGCCCCCCCCCCCCTACCCCCACACAAAACATTTATTTTTATTTATTTAATTGTTAAGAAAAGTGAAAAAAAAAACACTTCTATGGTATATATAGATTATACAAAAGAGCCGTGTTATACCTCATCAGCCTCCTTATAAGACTTGTCAGTGCTCGCAACACCGTCGCTGTGTGGGTCCCGTTTACACCAAAGTAAGATGCTCAGCTATCACGATATAGGTCATAATAGTCACATAGATCACATAGATCATATAAATCACATAGATCATGCAGATCATATAGATCATATAGATCATGTAGATCATATAGCTCATACAGATCATATATATACCACATACAGATACTAAAAATGAGCCGTTTCATACCTCGTCTGCCTCGTTGTAAGAGATATCAATATCCGCGACACCGTCGCTTTTGTGGGTCCCTTTTGCTCCAAAGGATGATGCTCGGCTATCACGATCTAGATCATATAGATCACATAGATCATATATATCATATAGATCATACAGATCATATATATATCACATACACATAAACAAAAAACAGCCGTTTCATACCTCATCTGCCTCGTTGTAGGATATGTCAATGTCCGCGACACCGTCGCTCTGTGGGTCTCTTTTGCTCCAAAGGATGATGCTCGCTTGCCCGCTGCCCGTGGCCGCCAGCTTTTCGTGCCCGCACGGTACGAACCCGTACGGCTTCAAGTTCTTGTAGCTGGCAGTTTTTATAGCAAAGTTCCAAAAGAACAAAGGTACATATACGAGCACATAACGAGAAGGAAGGATCGAGCAAGGGCAGCTCTGTTGGATAAATTAGGTCGATGCTAACCCGGAGGAAGTAGACTCATGCTACGCCAGGGGTAGAACATGTTTTGAAGAAAAAAAGTATTTTCTGAATGATGGGGGCTCCTTACAAACCCAAAATCGTTTATAGGAAGGTCATTTTTGTTTTTGCAACGTGATCTCCTTGTTGTGTGTATGCCTATGCCTATGCCTAGCCCATGGGATTATTTCTCATCGGGGTGCACTTTCAGTTTTGTTTTTTCAAGATCAGCTTCTTGGGTTGGGGTACAGAGCTCTCCAGGGGAAGGGCCTCGGAGACACACTGGTGCACCTTTACCGACTTATGTTGTATTACGGGGGACCATAGTGAATAGGGAACCTATGGTACACGCTAAATCCTTTATATTTATCTATTCTTACCTGCACTATTTGGTACGATTTACTGTGGTACTCCGGATTAGATGTGTGTCGGTACGAAGGTACATACGTAAGTATTTTTTGTTTTTGTTGCGGTTGCCCTTCGTTTTCGTTCTTCTTTTCTGTGAATGTCTATGAGCGATCGATGTTGGAGCTCATGTTTCACGTTTTTCCTTTGTTTTTTTTGTTGTGCTCGTCCCATCTATTATTATGATCTTCACGCTTTTTCCTTCTCCTTCTCCCTCCCTAGTCGGAACTCAGATCCGGGGTCACCAAGGCAGGCGCTGCTTCTCCCCTCTCCTCACTACGGGCCCGCCTCCGTTTTTATCGTGAGAAGGGTACTTTCTTCCCTCGTCGGCTCGCGTCGAATTTTGCGTACACACGCCAGGCACTATCCGCAGTCGAGTTGGTTCAAAATAGAGAGCTCACGGGGCAGGACTCGAAATAGTGAACTTCGACCTCAGTAGTTTCTCGAGGGTAACCACTAGAACCCCGGGGCGACCATTGCGAGATGGCAAAAACAAAAATAATAAGATTTGAAACATATACCGGTATTTTTTACTGCCACAACGATACCACACTAAATCCAACAAATAGTTTTTGCCACGAAAAACGAGGGCCCAGCTATGAAAACGTGTACGGAGCCCACCTTACATCTGCAGGGTCTGCGCCCTCTACCTGTATTCCCGTCACAGACTCTTGAGAGACAAACGGGAGACAAAAAAACAAACCCCAGCAAATTTCATCGCCGGGCCTTCTCACCTCGCGCGCAAAATCAAGCATGCAAGATGCCTCGCGCACTGCATATAATAGCGTGTTCCACGTCTACGTACATTCTACCCCTTTTTTTACCACCGCCAGAATTATCCCACACTAAAGGCAAGTACATCTGTATTAAAAAAACATGGGCGTGGCGCTAAACGGGTTGGCGGAATTTACAGTACAGGACACCTAATAAGAAACAAGGCAACAAGAAACCCAGGCTGGTATTCATAGGAAAATAAGAAATTATGGATACGTTATACTGAAGTTAGTGTAGAACGCCCCCTTTTTAAAATAAGAAACCCAGGCTGGGTTAGTATTTCTGTTTCATATTAGGTGTCCTGTACTGTATGCTGCCTTCGCAGGGTCTCTGCGTGCGTAACCTACATTTTGGTTGCGAAAACAACGAAAACCATCTTAACGGAACTCACTTCGCGTTCGCAGGGTCTGCGTTCGTAACCCGCACTTCCGTCACGAACTCCTGAGAGTCGAAACTCTTCATCGTCCAAAGAAACGCAGGCTCCTTGCCCCCGAGCCCCTTCGCCAGCTTTCGGTAGTGAGGGAGCCCTTGCGAGTCCAACCTCGCCTGCGATGGCAAGCAAGAAAAACCAGAGCGTCATCGTCGCGAACGCACGTGGGAGCGTGGAAAGAAGCCGCACGGCAATACAGTAGCACAGCAGTAGTCGTGCACCATACATATATATTTGTTTTGTTTTTTTGCTCATCCCATTGATGATCTTGGAACTTTTTCTCCTTCTCCTTCTCCCTCTCGAGGCGTAACATAGATCTGGGGTCACTAGGCAGGCTCTTCTTCCCCCTCCCCACGACAGTACGCGCCTTCGTTTTTATCGCGAGAAGAATGCAGCATTTTCTTCCCTCGTCGACTTGCATCGAATTGTGCTTACTCACGCCACAAGGCGCTTTCCGCAGTTGGTGTCACAAGAAATAAAATCTCCGTACCGAGATTCGAAACCTTGACTCCAACCTTATTAATAGCAGTATTCGAGGTTAACCGCTAGACCACCGGGGCGACCGGTATGGCCCTTCCTAATGCACGCAAAAATATCGGGATTCTTGATTTTGTTTTTTCCACCTATAATATTTTTCCATGGCCAGCGTTCGGTAGTGAGGCAGCCCTTGCGAATCTAACCTCGCCTGCGATGGCAAAAGCAGGAGGGGGGGCGTCATCGTCGCGAAGTAGCGCGAGTGTGTACACTGAAATCCGATGGAAATATCATTATTAGCCATGTAGCTTATGGTCACTCCTAAAGCGCGCAGAAAAACCACGATGGTGATATTTGCCACCAAGCCCCTTGGCCACACCTTCCGGTAGTGAGCGAGCCCTTGCGAGTCTAATCTCGCCTGCGATGGCAAACGTAGCAGGAGGGTCACATCGTGGCGAACTTTGCGTAAGTTTGCAGTTAAAACAGATGGCATTACTGCAGCCGTGCACCTCGTCGAAGGAAGCCTGTGTATTTTTTTGCCTGAATTTTTGCTCCTTTTTTATGAAGAAAACAGGATAAAAGGAAAACATAAATAAAACGAAAAAACGGTTTAACTGAAGGAAAATTAGCACCAAACGTTCATCGATAGAACTGGTCGTTAGATTTATCACCCTCTCCCCAAAGATGAGACTTACGTTCTTGTTAGGTTGTTGGTGGTCGTGGGCCTGTCCTGCCTGCGCGCACACACACACACACCTATTTGTACGTCATGGCATCGACCTCCTCTGCACCCACAGAGAAGGAAAAGGCAACCTTAACGTGAGAACAACAACAGCAACAACAACCGCTGTCCACGGGTGTATCTGTGAACGCTTGCGGCCTAATAGCTGGCATAACGGTTAGAGTTGGACAGTACTGTAGACGCGCGTGCTTAGTAGGTTGTATAGCATTTTTATATCTATGTTGCACAAACCTGCTGTGGATGTCATGATATCGATCTCCTCTGTGCCTACAGTGAAGGCCAAAACAACCTTGATGTGAGAGCAACAACGACAGCAACAACAACAACAACAACCAACACGAACGGTTATACTTCCTCGCTTGAGGAGCTCAACCGGTCAGAAACTTTTGCCGCAAAAAGTTCAACCACTACCGTGGGATGACTCATGGCGTATACACAAATAGTCATCCCACGGTATGATAGGGGTGCAGCAATAAGTCCCTGAGCTCCTGACATGAGGAGCACAATATCTCACCCGAAACATGACTTCCAACAGTTTCGCTCGCGCAACCCGATCAACATTTCTATCCGCTTGTCATGAAAAAAAATGCATTCGTGAAAAGATCATACCAACCGGTAGTTCCTCAGTGCAGGAGCTCCACCGGTCAGAGACGTTTGACCCCAAGAAGTGCAACCCCTACCGTGGGATGACTCCAAATGGTTTTTTAGACACACCTGCTTAGACGTCATGGCATCCGTCTCCTCTGTGCCGACAGAGAACGCGAAGCCGACGACGGCTTCGACCTTGCCCAGTTTGGTCTTGTGTCTGCTCTTGATGGCGGCTTCCACGGCAGCACTTTCGTTGTCGAAAATGCCTCCGTATATCGTCTGGAACGATGGCCGTCAAGAGACACCAGCACGAAAAAATAGTCATGCTTGTGTGGGGGCGATTTAATTATTTGATTATGTTCCACGTTAGACGGATATGATTCTTCGTACTGTAGACTAATTCAAGACTTCAATCTTGTTTTGTTCATTCGAGAGGAGCAGGTCTTGTCTTGATGGCGGCTTCCATGGCAGCACTTCCGTTGTCGAAATCGCCTCCGTATATCGTCTGGAACGATGGCCGTCAAGATATACTAGTACGACAAAAAAGTAATTGCTTGTGTGGGGGCGATTTAGTTCATTGATTCTGTTCCACGTTCGTCGGAGATGATTCTTCGTACTGTAGACTAATTCAATACTTCAATCTTGTTTTTTTGTTCATGCGAGGGAAGCAGGTCTGGTATTTTGATATCGGCTTCCACGCCAACACTCTCGTTGTCAAACCCGCCTCCATATATCGTACGAACGATGGTCGTCAAGAGACACCAGCACGAAAAAGTAGTCATGCTTGTGTGGGGGCGATTTAATTATTTGATTATGTTCCACGTTCGTCGGAGATGATTCTTCGTACTGTAGACTAATTCAAGACTTCAATCTTGTTTTGTTCATTCGAGGGAAGCAGATCTGGTCTTTTGATATCGGCTTCCACGCCAACACTCTCGTTGTCAAACACGCCTCCGTATATATGCCGTCTGCGCCGTATTAGGACCCAGGTATTATATATCCGAGTATCGGCTATAACATGAACCAAGTAGAAGCGCGGTTCTACCATTTTGTGTTTTCCCTCCTGTGCCTCGGTAGGGGTGGGGTGGGTAGCATATTGTTCGGCAAGATCAGCCTCTGAACGACGGGGCTCCTTAACCCAACCTCGTCGGAATATCAGAATTTTTTCGCAAAATAAACTTTGTTGTGCGATCGATGCCTAGGATAGGCCATGGTATTGTTGATCGGGTCGCAATCACTTAACGTTTTCTCTCCAAAACCATTTTCATTTTTGGTGAGCTTTAACCCCTTTAGAACCCCGAACTCCGTCCCTATACTATTATCAAGTAATTTTGTCCCCAAAAAGGGTTTCCAGTTGTAAAGGGGTTAAAAGAGCTTCTCCACGGAGGAAAGGAGGCCTCAGGAGTCATCCCACGGTAGGGGTGCAGCAATACGTTTCTGAGCTCCTGGCATGAGGAACTCAATATCTCACCGAAAACTTCTAAGATTTTCGTTCGCGCAACCTGATCAACACTTCTATCCGCTATAACAGTCCCAAAACAGATGCACTCATAAAATGATCATACCAGCCGGTAAATCCCCACTTCAGGAGCTCAACCGGTCAGGAACGTTTGACCCCCAAAACGTGCAACCCCTACCGTGGGATGACTCCCTGAAAAACAAAACGGTGCGCCTCTACTGCAAGGAACACGCGTCCGTGCTGCATACGGTAGGGTCAAGCTACGCTCGTGTCGTCCCGTCCAGCTCCTTTGCCTTGGAGTCCGGCATGAAAAGTTCCACACGATGACTGCTACGATATAGGTACGCTATACCTCTTTTTGGCGAAAATATATTTTGTGAATGGCGGGGAGGGACTCCTTAATAACCCAAAATCGTCGGAATGTCCATTCTTCTTCAGCAATACTGTGTGAGGTTTTTGTGCGCCTAGGCCATGGGATTATTCGTTGGGTTGAACTTACCTATATGTATATATATCTGTAAATATAAATATCGGTGTTTGGGTGGGGGTATAAAGCTTCCCGTATGGGGAGCCTCAGAAAAAAAAAAAAACATCCCCCCCACCTCGTAGGATATGCCTCACCGTTACAAAGTCGTTCGACATCGGCTGTGGTCACCCCTACACGGGTCACCGGCTGAAAGCGTCGACAGCGTTGGGTTTGTTTTTGTCGGGACTCGTTCTACGATAGACCCCCCACAAAACCAGCGATTTCTTTAACGGGCGTTTCATGGCTGCCCGACACGAGGAAGGATTCTATGAAAAACAATTCTTCGTATATTTTCTTGTTTTGGAAAGGACTATCGAACGATGACGTCGGGGTGGCAAGGGGCACCGTATTTCAGGAGATAGGGTGTGGAACTGGTTTCAAAACCGGCGATTTCGTTAAATAATTTTTGGGGGGGTCTATCGTAGAACGAGACTAGGGAAACGCAAAACAGGCCATCGTACCACTACACACGCCGTTCAGTCGGGGGCATGATACAAAAAAAACACACATGGGTCTCTTACTGGCCCCGGTCGAGACAATCGATACAAAATCGCTAACGTACGTTCCCCCCAGCGATCTTCCAGTCACTTGGGGTCTCTTACTAGCCCCGGTCGAGACGATCGATAAAAAAAATCGTTCGTAACTTACGTTTCCCCCGGCGATCTTCCTCTGGATCCGTTTGGCTCCGGCCAAGACGCCGCGCGCCTGGCCCACCTCATCCAGGCCCATCTCTGCCGCGAACCGTTTGGCTATCTCCGCCTCCTTCTTCGCCTTGGCCTCCTTCGCGCTAAGCTCGGCCTCCTCCTGTACGATTCGTAACACGAATCACACACCGTGCCGTTAGTAAATGGTTGGTCCTCGCACGGTAGGGGTGCTTGCCGAAGTTTCTGACCTAGGAGCTCTTCTATATCTATACCCGAAACATTTTACTTCGAAGAAATTATTTCGCGCAACCCGACCGCCATTCCTACCAGTACGCGCTAGTCCTAAAACAAATATGCTCCTAAAGTTTATCGTACCAGCCGGTGGTTCCTCACTTGAGGAGCTCAACCGGTGAGAAAAATTTTGGCCCAAAACAGTTGCAACCCCTACCGTGGGATCACTCATTTTCTAGGTCGTTTTTCGTTTTAATTTTGGTAAGTCTCATCCCGCGGTAGGGGTTGCACGTTTGGGTGTCAAACGTTCCTGGCCGGTTGAGCTCCTGAAGTGAGGACCTACCGGTCGGTATGGTCCTTTTACGAGAGTGTATTCATTTTAGGACTATTAATAGCGGATAGAAATGTTGATCGGGTTGCGCGAACGGAAATCTTGGAAGTCATGTTTTGGGTGAGATATTGAGCTCCTCATGCCAGGAGCTCAGGAACTTATTGCTGCACCCCTACCGTGAGATGACTCGCAACAGGACCTGTTCCTTGCGGGGTTACGTACAGGCTTCGATTGTGGAGCTTTTCATCTGTCTGTCCGTCTGCGTCTCTTGTCTGTTCGTGTCTGATGTGTACTCTGTGCTGTCGTTTCGCGCCCGACGCAGCCTCCTCGCACATGCGATAGCACGCCAACGACCCGCATCGTACAGTATATAGAAGGGGGGGGGGGGAACTCGTCGTTTGGCTCGTTCCATAGTCGTGCAACTGGCGATATATACATATTCATAGCTTCTTGAGCATCGTACAGTATACGGAAGGGGGGAAAAAAACTCGCCGTTTGGTTCGTTCCTTATGATTATAGTCGTGCAACAGGCGATACGTATCATACATAGCTTCTGGATGATATTCCTCTCCGTTAATGATTGGTGGCGTATCCGGACGATTCAGCCACACATGTGGCAAGACTACGATAGGAGTGCACCGAATACTTTTGGAGGTCGTCCCGATAGGAGTGCACCAAATATTTCTGGAAGTCGCCCCCTCACTCGAGAAAACTCTGCACGACCCCAGCCCTGCACGTAATAAATAAAAGTGCAACCGAAACGAAACATCCTCACTTCTATACGGACAGCGAAATACCTTTTACTCATTCTTAAAACACAGACGGCGTTGACAGCTTCGTATCACACACGTCTTCGCTTACCTTCCGTGCCTGCTACGCCAGTCGCCTATCTCTCTTGCTCTTCAGCGTGTTTACTGTAGTTCCCTTGGTGAGGAACCAACTATTTCGGGAAACAGAACGACGTGTTCCACGATAGAGGTACCGCTTTTTAGCGTTTTTTATTTTCTGGATAACGGGGCTCCTTAACCCGAAATGACTTACTAATAGTATAGGAATGTCATTCTATTTTTGCAATCTGTTTTTTTTAAATAGATGGGCCACGGATTTTTTCATCGGATTGCAGTTTCAGTTTACTCGAAATCATTTTTTTGGTGAGGTATAGAGTAACACTCCTCAAGTGAGGAGCTTCAGAAACAAAACGGTGAACCTCTAGAATGTGTCAAACCGCCAAACCGTGCTGAAATACTACCGTGGTCCAAAGCTCCCTAGTTTTGGAGGAGAGCCAAGTATTTCGGGAAAACACAAAAACCGCCAAACCGTGCTAAACCAAACTAACCCCCCTATCGAAGCACGCCTCTTCCACCGAAACCCATCCGGCTTACCTTCCCCTCCTGCGCCACTTATTGTTTTATCTTGCTCTTTGGCGTAGCGTAACGTAGGTCCTTGGTACGAGGAGCTCCGTCCGCCGGAACCAGCACAATTTCGGCCGAAAACGCCACTCACCATAACACCCCTAATCGGCTATCGAAACAAGCATCTCTAGCCACCAAAACCATCTCGCGCCTGCGTACCTTCTTCTCCTGCGCCAGCTGGCTTTTCTCTTGCTCCTTGGCGAGTTTGGCCCTCTCTTTGGCTTCTCGAACCCGGGCCTGCAGTTTTTGCGCCTCCGCCGCGGCCCCCGTGCCGTCTTCGTCTTCGTCCGCGGCCATGGCGTCCTAACGTTAGGAATGGAAACCCGGCAGTAGTAACAAAAACTATGCATTTTACGTATACCGTGTAGCACTATTACGGGGGGACGTAGTTAGTAGGATCTACAGTAGACACAAAAACCTATACACTTATCTATTTTTACTACCAATATTTGGTCCTATTAACTACGTTCCCCCGTAATACTAAGGGTTGTAATGGGAGGAGTAATGGCTTTGGCCCTTCTGCGTGGCTTCTGTGCCTTCTGCGCCGTTCGCGGCCATCGCGTTTTAACATTAGGAATGGAAACCCGGCAGTATCGAAATAAATATACATTCTTTAAAATTAAAAATACACTGCTGCAGCTGTGAGATCGAAAAAATGGGTCGAAACTCATCTTTGCAAGCTGTGTGTGTGATACTCCGATCGCGCGTATTACAGGGTGTGCATGTCCTCATGAAAGATATAGGTCGGCGGCTCCCCTTAGTTCTATTAATAGATGGTACCAGGGTCAGCAGGAGTTGTATAAAAACAAAAATACAAGCACTCGTATGTGTACACTATGGTATTAGATGATGGAACGGAAACGAAAGGGGG
>JBBMKB010124055.1:0-20074 GCA_037833945.1 Alaria marginata
CCCGAACCCCGTCCCTATACTATTATCAAGTAATTTTGTCCCCAAAAAGGGTTTCCAGTTGTAAAGGGGTTAAGTTATTTTTTCCTCGTGTGTGTACGCAGACCAAGATTGCGTAGTACGTACTCTTTTTACGAGTAGACTATATTAAGAACCAAAGCAGACGACAATCAAAAAGACGTAGTCAAACGGTAAGGATCATTCCTCTTCAGGGGCTCGCATGCCATGCTTGGCTGCCGCCTGGTTGTCTTTTCTGCGACAAATCAACTGTCTGCATGATACGTACCATCAACGACGTATGTTGTACTCGCAAGATGCCAATCATTTTTACTCACGAGAGATCATTGTCCGCACACACTCAGCGAGCAATCAACTGTTTCTTCATGAACACGTCGCACTCGCGAGAAATCAATTGTGCGTTGCTCTCACGAGGAATCAATCCACTGCTGTTCGTTATAATAAAAAAATAGATGAGAGACACGAAAAATCCACTGTTCGTACAAGCACGACCTACCCACGATAAATCAATTGGTGGTTCGAACTACTCGCTATTAATATAAATCACTTGGTTCGTATTACACATATACTTCGAAGTACACATATTCCAGGTATACATCAGGTATAATACCAGGTATATTACCAGCTATTGCAACCACAAATACTCACGAAAAATGCATCGTTTATACAGACAAATCCATTGTTTATATCATACTCGCGACAAATCCATTGTTTATACTGACAAATCCATTGTTTATACTCTATGATATACCTCACGCACAAGAAACAACTTGCACGCGCGGGAAACAAATCGAACTAAATTGTGCCACGTGCCACGAACTTACCAGCATATTCTGTACAACGCATTCCAGCACCAGCAAAACAAAATACCTGGTATTTTTAAGGGGGAACATAGTGAATAGGACCAAATATTGTTAGTAAAAATAGATAAGTATAAAGCTTTTTGTATATACCGTAGGTCCTGTATACTATGGACCCCCGTAATAGAATATTTAGAAATTGCCGATCTATCTGTATCGTACTCGTATATCCAAGTTTTGCATTGATTTTTAGACTGGTTTTTGTATCCCACCGGAGAACTGATGGTGTTTTTGTTGCGGGCGATCGTGGTAAAACTTTCAGTCAGTTGACTACTACGTCGACAGCTGTCGTTTATACATGTTTTCATAATAAACGAAGATCATCACTTTTCTTTCCAGCTCAGCTCGCAAGACGTGTTACCCTCGGCGATCTTCTGGGAAAGCCGTGGTCACAAGTACGACGTGTAGTCTAGTGCGCTACTATATCACCGCTGTTCCACCTCTCGACTCTTCCACGCCTTCGTCAGGCCGGCCCCTCTCGCGTAGAGAGTAGGGAGGCATGACAACGAGGGGGAACTTGTTTTCACATTAACTCGCATACATCAAGCCCGTGGTAACAGGACAGGCTCCAGTCACTCCGGAGTGGAACAATACCCCTCCAAGGGGAAAAATAAAACAAACTAAAGTGGGACACGAAAATATCATAGCCGAAGCAAGTCGTACACCCGTCAGAGAGTAGGGAGGCATGACGACGCGGGGGGACGGGGTAAGGACAGACACCACGTTTCACGTTTCACGGCTCACCGTCAACGCGCGTCAAACGCACGAGCGTATAAATACAACAACTTTCAAAATATCCGAGTTTCCGTATTTCCAACTTCCAACCAACCGCTTCTTCTGTTGTGACGGTCGTAAACACCTCCATACCCGCCGCTCTGAGCTTAAGCTTCGCACTGCAGCAGTGTTTCAAGTAACGATGAAGTGTATACGCCAGCCGGTAGGTATATATAACACATACACCACGTGTCGGTCATTTTATGGAGAAAGCAACGACCAGCGTGATACTTGATGAGCAAAGATGGGGAATGACGGCAGTTTAGCATGTGACGTGACGGCAATATGGCCGTTTATCGTGTGACGTGACGGCAATATACACGTAACTACTAGGTTTCAGCGTGGACACTGCGGCCGTACGCTGTGACGGCTACTCGTTTTTTTGGTGATGTGCCGTCATTCCCCATCTTTGTTGATGAGTGATGGACGACCTGCAGCAGCACCAGGTGTATATCAGTACCAGTTTAGCGGGGTTGGCTCTGGAGTCTAACGGATACAATATCACTCTGCTGGCGGGTGCCTTGGGTTTAGAATCTAGGCGGGTGTTACTATGGCGGTAGACTACCACTTATTCGACCAAAATGTTTGCTGGCGGTGGCCGACCCACGATTTGCTGCGGCTTTCCCTCGGTTTTGGTCAGCGTGGGATCAGGGTTCTCAGTGGGCCCTGCCGACGGCTACAGGAGTGGGGGGCTCCCAATAGTGACCGTGTGTGCCAGCCCAATATACCGGCACTATTCAGGGCACCGGCACTATATTGGGAATAGGGTTGTTACTATGGAGACTTACGATAGAGAGTTCCAGGGGTGCCAAGCGATTTGACCGGCACTATAGAGAGCAGTGGCACTATTCAAACGGCACTATAGGGAGCAGTGGCACTATTCAACCAGCACTTTTGGGAGCTCCCCGCTGTAGTTATGTACCCAGGGTCAGTGTGGGGGGCTCAGGTCGTGGTAGGATCAGGTCTGGGCGGGATCAGAGTGCCAGCCGGGAGAAAGGTTTAAAATATGGTATGTATATAAAGAAAAATGTAAAATACACTTCAGCTGTGAGATCGATAAAAAGGGAATTTCGTCGAAACTCAGCTTTGCAAGCTGCGTGTGATACTTCGATCGCGCGTGTTACGGAGTGTTATATATATAATACATATCATGTATATGTGCGTGTGTTTTTTTTACCCATGAAACATCCCGAAACATCAGTATTTGACCAATGAACGAGCTGTGTCGAATACGCGGTAATATTATTCGTACCTACTTGTCACTTCTAATACTCGTGTGTACACCGCGTGCTTTTTCGTGAGTATTACTTATTTCGTCGCCGAAAGTGCGAGAGCGCGAGTTGAGGCAACATTGAAAATTCGATGAAAATCGACGTAATAGTGGGAACGCTGAATTCGACGTAATCGTGGGAAAACTGAATCCGTAATTTAAACAAATGAAGGTAAGACTCGCGGGGGAGAAGGGGCGACACCTGTGACCACGGCTTGTCCAGAACGCCTCAAAAGGCATTTAAACCCCTCACAAGTTAACTATCTTGGGACTTCAGAAGGAAAAAAGGAAAAGGTGAAGGTAACAGCAACAGAAAACGAAATCATGCGACATGACAAACTTAGGGGTGATCTTCATGAACGAAAAGCCAAGAAAGAATGAGTTGTTACTCGTACGTACGTACAATGCCGGATATACCAGACTCGTATATCATACCAGGGTATTTATATCTGTATCGTAGCGGTTGGCCACCACTGCTGCAGCTGCTGTTGTTCATGCGGCTCTTAAAACAGAAAAAAAGCGGCAGCTCCTCTCACGACCCGCGGCATGATGCGACGTCCAGGCCATCTTCACGACAATCCATGGCATCGCATGGCACAGCATACGCCATGCCATGACACATGCCATGCCATGAAACATGACATGTCATGCATGGCATCCCACCCAATCATCGGCAGAAAAGAAGACGCAAAACCCATTTTCTGCTGCACTGCCTGTACAGAAAACGAATTAAGCCGAATTCAAAACAATTTATCCCCGAAAAGGGGGTGCAGTTCTAGAGGGGTTATAACCTTCTTAAACCCCTTTAAAGCCAAAAGGGTTTTTACTCTCAATTAAAGCAAAAAATGTTTTAAAACCCTTTTAAAGCTAAAAGGGTAACCCTTTTAAAGCAGTTTTAACCCTAACCCCTTTCAAAGCTAAAAGGGTGTTTAACCCTTTAAAAGCTATACTGGGTTTTATTCCTTTTTAACGCAAAAAGGGTCATCCCTTTTATATCTAAAACCCTTTCAAAGCCACGTAATAGGGCTCATACTTTAAAGCGAAAGGGTTATTCGAATAAGTAACCTTTCTAAACCCTTCCAAGGGGGCTACAACCCTCTGGGAACCCAAGTACAACGACCAAAACACACACAAGCGCGGACTCACCAACCGTCCACTACATGATATCATGGATAATAAGCCGAGTCATCTGCAGTACAAGTACGATAGAGTATAATCACACTGCGAGCATGGTGTGCAACTCCTTCCAGCGGGGAGTTCCGGTACTAAAATGTATCATCTGCACCAGTACACCCGTAGAAGTAGTATCGTGCTGCGAGCGTGTTGTACGTGAACTGTTTGTGCAGTGAATTATCGTAATATTAATATTAACAGATGCTCCATCTACTATTACAGCACAACAGCGCCGGGTTGCGGCGCGTGTGACTCATGCTTTATAACCCCTTTTCAACTGCTCCGCCATTTTTGGTGACCAAGCCAATGGAATTCAGTATTAATATCGTACCAGGGTAGTCACTTTTCCCCCAATAGGATACACTTTATCCCCCAGACACATGCTACTTTAATCAGTATAATAACACCATTAGTATTTGCCTTCTAAGGCTATTTGCCTTCTCGCTTGAGGAGCTCCATATCTCACCCAAAAACTGATTTTGCGAAAACTCAAAATGAAAACCCATGCACAAAACCCATGCCCTAGCATATAAACAATTCATTTTGCAAAATAAGAATGATTATTTTGACGAGTTTGGGTGAAGGAGCCGCATTATTCAGAAATAAAGTCCAGCCAAAAAGTGCTATACTAGTAGTAAGTAATACCTCTAGCGTAGCACGCGTCCCGGGTATCCCTACTATTAATACTATTAATAGTGTTGGTAATCAACTCAATAAAGGGGTTGATTTGATTATTGCTTATTTGGTGAAAAAGTTGCTTGGTTAGACCGGTGCTAATGGAAGCCGATAGTTTACCAAAACAGTTCAATTTCCGAAGATACCGGCCAAACTTTGCCTGGATGGTCGTCTATGGGACCGATTTTTTTTCCAAAAGTTTTGAAACTTTCCACTTTTCCGGAAAAAATGAATTTCTCGCGGCGATCTTGGCTGAGATGTGCTTGAGAAATTCTCAAGCAAATGTTGGATTAAACGCGGCGAGATTTCGTGTCCTCGACACGCTTCACTCGACGAAATCAACGACAGCGTCGTGAGATCTGAACGTGGCGAGCTCGCTATAGGCTCCAACCCACCCTTGGTGTACAGTGCTCACACTACTGCCGGTGATGTGAAGCGGGCGCCGACCAGGCTGCTGTTAAAAACACATTTGGTGGCTGGTGTGTCAGAAAGAGAGACTAAAACTCTCGATCGTCTCCCAACGGGCAAAAACATGAATTTTGAGAGTTGTTTTTCGAAGGCCACAGGACTTCGCGGGCGACCTCTCGCGCCCAAGAGCATAGATCAACATGAACTCTTCGGCGCTGCCACCGACACTCATGTGGCCTTGTCCGGAACGAAGAGGGCTGGTCGTGGGTTGTTTCTATCTCGAAATCGAGGGTCAATCGTGGTTGTTGGGCAACGCTGACCGATCCTTGATAAAAATTGGTGAATAGGGCCGCTTGACTAAAAAAGAACCCGAAAAAATAATTTGTATCCTTTTTTCCCCACAGCGACGGTACGGAAACTTTTTCAGCAAAATACCACAAAAAAAGTTTGGAAACTTTTTGGTTAAACTATCGCCTTTCCATTAGCACCGGTCTCAGAATCCTTTTGAGGTCCGTTTATATCGACCAAGAACGAGAGATTTGCGACATTATTATATTATTATAGCTGTCTAGGAAGAGGGTTCAGCAACACGAGTATCATAATGCGGTGCGTGTGTCGTATAGCTCCTACCGTTGCGCTTTGAACACACATTCTACCCGGCGTAATGGGCCGCTTCGTGTGACCGATTCTTGAATCGTCAATTTATTTCGTCAATTTTTCCCTCTGAAGCCCCAAAAGCAACTTAGTGGCTTATTTCGTGTGCAGGCGTTTGGTGTGTGCTTACTAAAACCTACCAGGCATGTATATATAATTGTATGGAATTTCAGTTAGGCCATACTAAAACCCATACGATTAAGTGTACACTAAAACACATACACTTTTGTTTGTATAGAATTTACAAAATTTATTCTAAACCCCATACATTTAATTTGTATGGCGTTTAGTAAACTATACTAAAAGCCATATACAGGCTAAAATAAGCAAATAATCACGACAAAGTTGCTTTGATTATGCTTGTAAAAAAGAACCCAAAAAAACTTGATTAATCATGGTAATTTCAGTTGAGTACCAACACCAATCCCTACCGTGCGTTTACTGGTAACTCGCAAGGTAGCACACACCCTCGGACAAAAATATCAAACTGTTTTTCTCGCCAACGCGGAGATTGCAAAAGCGGAGCGATTCCTCTACGTAGGGATTTTTTTCAAAGGCAAGAACGAGATTTTCCCAACTGCACCATTCTCGTATTTTGTACCTCCGTTGGTTTGGAGAAAATCGGCTCGAAAACCCATCCCAACCGGGGGTGTCTTAGCTTGCCTTAATACGGTAGATCAATCGATCCCTTCGTCTACATATCATATATATGAATATGAAAAAGGTATAACATCAACCGTCGACGCATCGTCAACTTTTAGTAACTGAGTTTTTTTTTCGGATCGCCCGCAAAAAAAAAGTCATCGCATCTTGGTAGTGGGTAGGGTTACACCTATAAGTCGTGGTGGGGATACATATGATGTCACGACACCGGTATGACACCCGATTTGATGCGTTCGTCTACAGCAGACAGCAGTATTTCTGGTACAGAGTGTGCATGATGAATGGTAACGGTGATACTCACTACTATATATGAATGCGACGAGTGCACCAGCCTTACGTTTTACATACCACTTCGTACCGTCATAGACCATAGCACCAGCCCTTGAAAAAGAACCTCATACATTAACAGTAACAGCCGTTTTTGCAACTTTTCATTTTGTTATCTAAAACGCGACCAGGTACATACATCCCGGGCAATTCAATTTGGAACGCTAAATAACACAAAGCAGTCAGTACCAACCCTGTAAAAAAAGGAACCGGGATACTAGCCCACGCTAGATTTCTTCTCAAAGAAAAGAGTTCCACACTAAACCTAAAAATAGTAGGGTTTCGGCTGGTGATACTACGATATGAGGGAAGATTACCACAGATTCGACAAAATTATTTTCTGGATGTGGCCAGCCCTCGATTTTGGTCGACGAGGGGTCAGGATACCCGGTGGGCCCTGCCGGGGGCTAATTATATACCCAGGGTTAGGTTGGAGGGCTCAGGTTCGGGTGGGATCAGGTCCAAAGATGTCGGGAGACATGTCAAGCAAGTCAAAACATGCGCTGTCAAGGGTGTAGGGCCGAAGTGTTACACACTAAAACCTACCAGGTAGTAGTTTGTTGTCAGTCACGGCATGCCAAGGCAAACCTGCTGTCTGTCAAGGGTTGAAAGTCCTGTCTCCCGACATATTTGATCAGGTCTGGGTGGGATCAAGGCGCCAAGCGATTTATTTCTTCGGGAACCTCTCCATTTTAAGAGAGCCGGTAGTAAGTGCATGCTACTATTACGGGGGACCACAGTAAACAGGACCAAATATTGTTATTAAAAATAGGGAAATGTATAGGTTTTTGTATATACCGTAGGTTCTGTTTACTATGGTCCCCCGTAATAATAGCAGTCCTGATGAGTGATCGGCGATCTGTCGGCCTCGGCACGTGGTACATATGCTATACCCACAAAAAAAACCCAGGTTACGACGTCACGTGACATTTTACGTTTATCAATCGAGACACCACTGCTGCTGCGCTACCACAGAGTATGGGCCCGTCAACAGAAAACGCCTCATCTTAGCAAGGCTTGAAAGTTTTTCGTGTCATCAATCTTGAGCAACCTCGAGCACAGGCTAGTACATACCAGGTATCTGGTAGGGTTTGGGGAAGCGCTTGGCGCTGAGCACGATTTCTTCGTCCAAGTTTCTTAAGAGTCCTCCAAAACGTGAGCCTGACGTATAGTATATTTCTTATTTGTGCGCCTTTACTGCTGTGCTTCCTATCGTATACCGGCAGTATATGTGCCGTGCTTTGCATTGCTAAATACTGACTACTACCGGGTTGTTTCTGGCTGGTTTTAGCATACCAAATCCCAAAACGAGCCCATGACCCACGAGATACGGGAGATGGGATTGACACGACGGCGTTCCCAGGTCGCGGACTAAAGAGCTACATATAATAGAGAATTCGAACGCGCACTATACTGCACCAGGTATACTGCGATTCCTATTTACGGGGGACCATAGTAAATAGGACCAAATATTATTAGTAAAAATAGGGAAATACATAGTTTTTTTTTGTGTTTATCGTAGGTCCTGTTTACTATGGTCCCCCGTAACAGTAACAGCACGTAAATCACATCACGCGCTTAATTTTCAAACGCCACCACGAACTTTGCATTAGTTAGTAGGCGTCCGAGTCCAAAGTAAACACATGCTACGGTAGACTATTAATAGGGGTGTAATGTATCATGCCCGTTTGTTGCTGAAGATCATCACTTGAAGAGCTCTACCAGGTATACCTCACCTCACCCAGAAACAGATCTTGAGTAAACCGAAAGTGCCAATGGACAGATCCCATGGCCTGGGTATAAAAATGAGTTAAGATCGCTAAATAAGATACCAGGTAGACATCACGACGACGATGTCGCGTTAAGGAGCCCCGTTATTCAGAAATAAAAAATGCCAAAAAGTGCTATTATACTATATAATAGTACCTTAGCACGCGTCAGTATGATAGTGCTATCATACCGCCGTAGGACGTGTAATGCCTACCCGTATCACACAAAGTGGACGATAACACTATGACACGTTGTTGTTGTTGTTGTTGTTGTTGTTGTTGATCTCACATCACGTAGATCGTTGCCATAATGTTGCCATGATGTTGCCATAATGTTGCCATAATCTAGTCATAATCTAGTCTGTCGTCACGAAACAAAAAGGGACAAGGAGTCTATCTCAGGGTGACAGCCAGTTCCACAACATATTATCAAATATCACACTATTACGGGGGAACGTACTGTAGTTAATAGGACCTACGGTATACACAAAAACCTACCAGGTATATATTTATCTATTTTTACGACCAATATTTGGTCCTGTTAACTACGTTCCCCCGTAATAGTACCTGGTATAATATAATACCGGTATGATATATGGTATCATATGTAGGTGCCAAGCACAGACGTTGTAACCCTGTGTAACCTGTAACGCACGGGCTCATCTCTGACTTTCGATCGGAATTAAGAACGATTTCAATATCCCGTTGGGATCATAAAAGATACAAGTCGTGGGCAGGAAGGAGTAAAAGAAAGGACGATTCGACGGACCGACATATACCACCAACGATGGCGGAGCAGCAGCAGCAGCAGTGGTATCAACAAACTGCAAGAGGTGGCATTGCTATCCGCTGATATTTCTATTAGGGTAATATACAGTTAGAGTACCATATCTGTACTATTATACCCGGTATAAAAAAGGTGTCCCCAGCTGATCTGCTGCCTTGCTGCCCTGTTGCTCTACTGTCTGCTCTTATCATGGAGCATTGGTTCATTGGATGGTTCATTGGATGGTTCATTGGTTCATTGGATATATCATAGGATATTGGATGGACTTTGGTTCATTGGATATAGGATGGATTAGAGGAATGAATTGGAGATTGGGTGCGAGCAAGAACTAAAAGTTTGAACGACGTGCCGGTACCTGGGTACTGCTCGTGGCTCAATTTGCTCGTGGCTCAATTTTACGACGCCTCCTGGGGAAATTTTTCGGCATGAAGGTGTTTGAACAGAGTTTAGTGTGGACTATCAGCCCTTCGTCGAAGTTGGGCAAAGTTCATATAATAGGCACGACTGGAGGAGGACTGGATTTGACGGTTGTACTGGGACCAAAATACAACGCACATGACACCCCTTCGCTTTCTATACCCTGGTATTCGTAGCCTGTGTGACCACCACGGACATAACATATACCGGTACACCAGAGGAATAATATGTACTGGTACACCAGAGGAATAATATATGTACGTAGACATACGATACCTCCAGGAAGATTACTAAGGATAGATAACGCAATAAATTGTCCGTAGTGTGTAGGGTTGCAAGTTAACGAAAGTTCCAATGCCATCCCGACCTACGGCTTACGGCACGGAGACCTTTGAGCGTGCTGGATGACGTTGCGTTGAAATATCGGCGCCCAACTTTGGGGGGACAAACTACTACTACTACTACTACTACTACTACTACTACGACCACTACTTGGAATAAAACGAAACATCTTAGCAGTACGGTACTAAAGTACGGAGTGGAAGGGCTGTTTTCGAAAAGAGACGTGATGAGAGAGAGACGGGGAGAGGACACACCCGTGACACACAACTCTTGTCGTATGTACAGTACCAGGTATCGACTGCTGCTGTACTGCTGTACTACTGATGTATTCGTGCTGAATCGCCATGCGACGCGACCGTTGGCGACCGAACGGAGGGAGACACAAGGCCGCGATAGCCTGTCTAAATGTTTGGGCGAGGGGGGCGGGAGGCTGCAATTCTCATAACATATACTACCTGGTACCTATAATATCATCGCGAAGCACTGCTATGATTCGGTGATAAGTGATACCGGTAAGAGACACGAGACACGAGACCTCGGATCCGTGAACGAACGAAAGGCGTGCTTATCTATATACTGGTATATACATACCAGGTATACGAGTACAGTACAGCAGTAGTACGACCTCGTTTCACTCGTGGCGATTTTGCTTTTCTCTACCTCGTATTATTTAAGTTTTCCCTCTCTGTTACCAGGTACCTGGTACAACGTAGGATGAAGAATCAGTACGAACGTCCGGACACTTTTGTAATAGGTGAGCTGGATGTCGTAAATGAGAAAGAACGGCTAACGCCAAGACCAACGCCAAGACCAAAGAGACGAAGACTACACTGCAGCAGTGCTACGAATTAATAATGTTATTACACAACACCAGCACTACTTACGCACGATGCTGCTGGGCTGATATCAGGTACCGGTATGTATTCTATGCCTTCGGTATGTATGCACCAGTATTCCTGCTCATGATACTGCAGAGGGCGAGGACAAGCAACAAGCATTAGCATGGGGCTACCCGACAGCAACTAAACTATCGGCTCGGAAAAGGTCAAAATGGCACCAGGTAGCTGCAACTAAATTCGCCGTGGTATTGGTGGTGGGGTCACGCTTGGAACAAGGACAACAGGATTTCTCCGCTCACAGACACGCACGTCCATCGCTGTGATGTGATGAGAGAGAGCAAGCGCGGCATAGACAGATCATTTTGCTGAGATTTTCATATATTTTCGATTTTTCAGTTCATATTTTCAATATTTTCTCTTCCCGAGGCTGCCAAAGAATCGGGGCGAACGCAAGGGCGAGAGAAGCTCTACCCTTCCCCTTCACCCCGCCATGCTCTCCACAGCCCGTGCGGGGAGGAGAGGCGAACGCACAAGCGGACGCGGGCAACCTACAGCAGCAGTGCTAGGCATCAAGAAGGGCACACTTAGAAGGTTCCCCGAATTCCTTATGTTCCCACCTCTTGGACTTCGACATCCGTCCAGCTGTAGGTCATAGGACCGTTGCCAGATTCCTCCATAGCCATTTTCTCCCGCACAAAAGCAGGGCGTCCCGCCCTCTCTCCACCACTTCGATGGCCGTTGCTCGGCTAGCTTGAACTCGGGATACACACGGAAAGCCGGCGCCGCAGAGGCGACGATGGCGGTCTCTGTTTCTTTGGTTGAGAAATTTTCCGTTCAGAAGGCTAGGGGTTTCCACTGCATTCTTTAGGAGGGGGTTTTACGCTATCATCCCCTACAGAGATGTGCCGCGTACCTGGTACAACATTACGACATTGCGACAGCCAGCTGGAGAATTCAATGCTTCACGTGCAACCACGAGCGTGTAGTAGTAGTGGAGTCTAGGCTTACGCGGGGCGTTTGGTTTGCCAGGTGCAGCTGTGCGTCTAGTTCAACGAGCACCACAGCCAGCAACAGCAGCAGAGACGCAGCAGTCGAACGGTGCTGACGTGCCGAGAGCTCAGCCAAGCTGGCCTCTACTGTTACCTTACACCAGTGAGCGGTCAACAGGGTGCTGTCGTGCCAGCGAGAAGTAGAACATAGCGGCAGTGGAGAGCACGACGTAAAAAGAAACCAAACCGTCGTCTCTGTCGCCAAGCACAGCTTCAGCGATACACCTGCTGACAATAGTACGGCTGAAGACTATTCCTCTGGTCGGACAGGCGGCGGGACCATATCGATATGCCTCCCCACGACCCAAAGCCGAACCTCCACGTAGAGCAAGAGGAAGCAGCAGCAGCAGCAGCCGTAGCAACAGCCGTAGCAACAACAGAAGGATTAGCAGCAGCAGCAGCAGCAGGAGCGGTGGAGGTGCTTCCGTCTACGTCAACACCGGCGTGCAAGCCCACAGCGTGCACCTGCTGCGGGGATGAGTTCCCCACGAGGAGCGCCCTCTTCCGCCACCTGCAAAATCCGCCCGAGCACTGCTCCGCTACACGCCAGGACGCTGGCGAGAAAGTCCTGCTCCTTCTCGGGTACGACTGTGCGCCAAGGGACAAGTCGGAGACGGCTTCTGCTGGGACACTGCAGGGTCCACTTGCAGCGGCAAGAGCGGTGGCAGGAGGAGACAGCGCGGCGGGGCTGGTACTGAAGGCGCTGGGGGTCGGTGGGGCGGAAGACCCCTTAGCTAGGCCGGCGGGCTTCAGCCAGGCTTCTTCTGTGGGGTCGAGGAGCTGTCCGCTGTTGGTCCAGGAAGCAGGCGTCAGTGCGACGTGAGTTGACTCTCTATCCCTTGTTACCTCGTACATGACGACGACGTAAAAGGATGAAAAATAGTTTATATCATGAACTGCTGCATGTGCGAGCTTTCGAGTGTGTGTGTGTGTGTTTTCGTCCCATTTATTCTGGGCGCCAGATGTTTGAACGCACCAGCCGGGGTCACACAGGGGGAAGGTAAACACAGAAGATTCTCTCCACCTTTCCTCCTGCGGTTCTTGCCCTAATTTTTATCGCGAGAGGGTTTCAGGCGTCCCTTTCCCTCGACAACATTTTATATCGAATTTTGTTTACTCACGAATAAAATATCGCTTTCCACGCTAATTGCGATTTTTCACTCCCGTGAGATTCGAACCCGCAACATAGCCTTCAGAAGGTTTACGAGGTTACCAACTGAGCCACTTGGGGACGCCAGCACGTGTATAGCACCACCGCCGTGTCGAGAGGGTAGATGTTTCGGCCGTGTTTTCTTGCTGTGGACACCTGAGAGCGGAACGCGTGCGTCGCTCGATGTCCTCTACTGCTACTGTACAGCAGTACACGTTAGTAGACAAAAAAACAGTGGGTTGTGTTCCTTGCAGGGGGATAGGAGAGGTCCTTGGATAAGACAAGATTCTAGTTTACTTTTGCCATACACCATTGTAGCAGCAGCAGCAATAGCAGCAGCAGCAGTTGCAGCAGCAGACAGCACCAGTAGCACTCGTACAATATGCATCAAACAACCACGCCCGCCAGTCAATGCCGTCAACTTTTTTTACCGGATTGACAGAAAACGCCCCTCCTTAACCCCCCCCCCCCCCTCCCCCACGACCCGGCCGCCGCTGTTACCTCTCCGCAGCGCCGACACCGCCTGTCTACGAGCACCGACAACGGTGCCCTTGGAGGGCATTCACGCTTGGCTGAAGGAAACCAACGCCCTTCTCGACGGGACAAGGGTGCGACTTCTTGGGCGAATGCAGGTCATGCTCCCGACTTTCCACGCGGAGATCCATGCGTCGAGGCGTCGATACGAGTACCTCCTGCCCGCGTGGCTGCTGGACGAGACCGCCGAGGGCCCGTGGGCCGGGCCGGCACGAGGCCAGGAGAACCTCATACCGCTGCTGAAGCAGCTGCGAAGCAGGGCGTTGAAGCCGTTCGGCCACTGTAGCGGCAACGGCAGCGGAAAGCGGCGCCGGTGCCCGCTTTGGCACAACTTCAGCGATAGCGCGGTGCCCCACAGCCCGTCCGCTGCCCGCCGCCTCTACCGGTTCTATGCTTCCGAGGTCGTCGAGCTAAGGGGCGCGGACTACCTGTGTCTGTCCGTCTCCGGCGACGCGTTTGTGAGCCAGCAGGTGAGGGGCATGGTGGGTCTCGCCGTGGCGGCGGCGAGAGGGCTGATTTCGGGCGCGGACATCGCCGCGTGCATCGACCCGTCGAGGCGAGAAGACCTCCTGCCGCTCCCCTTGGCGCCCATCGCTCCGTGCTCGCTGGCTGAGATTGGCTACCCCTCATGGCAGACCAAGCTCGGCGGCTATTGCATGTCGCCAGGGGCGGAAGAGCGGGAGTCGCCACCGCTAGAAGGGTGGAGTGACGAGGCCGCGCGCTCCGATGCCGCCAGCTTTCGTCATCGCGTCTTAGACAGCGCGGCGGGATGGTGGGAAGATCGACGACGAGGAGCGGACTGGCTCCGAAACGTCTTACAGCCGGGCTCGCTGAAGCTTCGCCGGGAGATCGACGACGCGAACGAGCGAAAATCAAGCGCGGGTGCTGCCTCGGGCGAGGTGGAACCCCTGCCCGCGGATGCGGTGCTTGCCCTGAAGGAGGCGCCGGCGGCTTTCGCCAACGTCCTGCGGTGGTTGAGGGAGGCGGACGCTTCTGGACGCTGGCCAGACAGCACGCCTTCGCGCAGTTTGGTCATCTCGGGCGGGAAAGAAGACGCCCCAGGAGGAAAAAGTGGAAAAAGTAATAAAAGTGCCAGCGGGCGCGGGCGTGGACGGGCGGGCGGTGGTGGCAGAGGGAGAGGCAAGAGAAAAGGCCGGGGACCGAGGGCGGAAGAAGCCGCCTTCTGGGAGAAAACTAAGGACGTAGAGGGGGAAGGAGCCCCGCAACAGCAGCAGGAACAGCAGCAGCAGGAGGAAGAGGAGGAGGAACAGCAGCAGCAGGAGCAGGAGCAGGAGCAGCAGCAGGAGCAGCAGCAGCAGCAAGAACAGCAGCAGCAGGAACAGCAGCAGCAGGAACAGCAGCAGCAGCAGCAGCAGCAGGAGCAGCAGGAACAACCACAACCACAGCAGCAACGCGGTGGTTCGTTCACCGTCGGCGCGTTTCCACCGCCCTGCCCGCCCCCGAGAGGGAACAGACTCTTCCCGGAGCTCGCGCGTGCGGCGTTTGAGCTGGAGGCGATTCTGCTGCCCGACCGCCCCCCGTCCACCACCATTGCGGTCAACAGGCACGCCAAGTTTAGGCCCCACGTCGACAGTGGAGCTGGAGCCGGCCAGAGCCGGAGCCTGATCGTTGGGCTGGGAGACTACGCCGGGGGCGACCTGGTGGTGGAGGGGGAGGCGGAGGACATCCGTTACCGCCCGCTAGAGTTTAACGGGTGGACTCAGCGGCACTGGACGCGGCCTTTTAAGGGGGAGCGCTACTCGTTGGTGTGGTTCACGCCCAAGGGTTGCGAGGGGATTTCCGGGGACGATCGATTTAGCGTCCCCGTTGAGGACGCTGGGAAGGATTGCGGCGGTACGAGTTAAAACTGCGCGGATAGCAACACAGCAGTGTTTTTGGTGGTATGGTACGAGTTAGACTACGCAAATTATAACAACAGGGAAAGTGCTATGGTACAAGTTAGATCCTGCGCGGATTGCAACAACAGCAAACAGTGTTAGTGCCACGGTTGGTGGCATTGGGTTGGGGAGACTTGCGAAGGTAGAGCTAGGTTAGGCGAGTGCAGAGTGGAATAATCTGGCTCGCGTCAGTTTTTTTTAGAGGCTGACTTGGGTCAGGAGCAAGGCAGCATGCTCCTGCCACCCGCCTTATTGGGATACTTGCTTTTTATTGTTTGTGACGACGTCCATGCAATATTGGATGTTGGCACGACGTCCGTGTACAAAGCTGCTTTTGAAGTTGGGACGAAGTGTTGATGCGTCGGCTTCGGTTCGGAGCGAGGCGGCCTGCTTCTTCTACCATCTTCTTTTGAGGCTTTTCTTTTTGTTTGTTTGTGATACCTTAAGATTTGTTAGTGATGCCCTGAGACTTGGCTCCTTTTTGTTTGTGATGGGGACGTCTATGCAAAGCTCCGCCGTTGTGTTGGAAAGATAAGCTTTTTGTGGAATGTTTGTTGAGTCTGACTATGTGCGGTAGGCAGGCACTCAGTTCCAGGGTGCTACGAGTAGTCGTATCCTACTATACGGGAAAAAGAAAAAATACGGAGGTGGTTGGCAGGCCATCGATCGGTGGACGTTTTTAATCACCGCAATGGAAGAACGGGTTTCGAAACGCGTCCAATCCACTTGCGGTATGCTTCGGTACCCGTATGCTACTTACGCTGGTACCTAATAGTGTGACCTGAAGCGTGGATTCAGCGTAGTGGTTGTGAAGGGGACAGGGAGCGAATTAAGTACGTAGTAACCCATGAGGCTTTCATCGGACCAATCCGACTTCTTTTTTTCACCACGGGCTAGATTTCAGGGATATGAGCTAATACGAGAACATAATCAGCCCTTTGGCCGACGAGTTTGTTTCGGTGGAATGCATTGTCACACGCACGAACGAAAGCTCAAGGCGTCTCATCTTTCCATCTTGCGAAACACCCCCCCCCCGCCCCTGCTGCGGCATTGGAGGCAAAAAATGAAATACAGCGTGCCTTCAAGCCCGCGTCCTGACAGCGGTTGTGTGCATACAGGGTCGGCCACGTTCGATCGCCCTACGCGGAACTGTTGCAGGGCCTATAAATTAGATTAAGACTCCACAAAAAATAAAAATGAAAAAGCACACGCCGTGCGGTGGGTAGCAATCTATCAGTCGTGTGCACGCATCAATGGGTATCATCCGCAGCCCTGCATCGTAGTGAGTCATATAATTCAACCCTCGCGAAAACACTTGGTATACTTGTTGGTGCTCAAAATTACCGCCTACGTACGCATATACTGCTACAAAGGTGTACTGGTACTGTTTTTTGGTCATCAAAACCGGTAAAACATAAGGGATTTCTCCGAAGGGGACTCTCTTAAGGGGACACTCTACGGGTATGGAAATATTCTTGTCCGAAAATCTAACGACGCAATTCTCGAGTCGCGCACTTGCACATCTAAGAAAAAAATAAGTTGCCCCAACGCTGCGCGACAAGACTCCTGCTCTTGTGAAAAGTCCACCACACTCTGACACCCACCAAAGGCACCACCGAATCCAACCAAACGCACTCGGGGTGATGCCCCAATTTTTTCGTCGCCTCACCTCCCCCCCCCCGGACTACATTTCCTCCAAGTCGCTCACAAAACGAAAAAAAATCGGGAGAGCGGGGAGAGGGGGGGGGGGGGGGAGGGGGGGACGGGCTGCAAACGCCTGGACAACACGTATTTCCCTAAAAATACGTTCGTTCGGATGACCAAATGCAACGCTATACAAACCTCCCGATGCACTATTACTGTTGTTGCTGTTGTTCTTGTGCACGTATATACGCAAACTCGCTTTCGATCTCCCCGCTGAACCCATGTCAGATCAAACCTGGGCAAGGGTTGTACGCCAATCAACTCCCGCAAAAGCAACCTTCAGGAGGCAAAAAAGTTGGAACTGACGCAGCAGATCGGAGTCGACACCAAAACGACACCACACGAGTACCACAAGGGCTTTTGCCGCTTTTTTTTTTTTTTCAAACGATACACTTCAGAAAACTCAAGTGTCTCTAAAAAAAAAAGAGGCGGCATGCACGCGCGGCAACAAAACAAAGTTACGTAGCGTCCGTTCTCCGGGGTGTCGACTCTCAAAACAAACAATCGAATGACGGGGGCCTCGCCGTTCCACGCCCCTTGAGGGTCGGCGTCGGCGCCGGTTCGGTTCGGTGCGACCACGGCGTACTCTAACCCCGCCCACGCGAGACTCCTCTGGAAATAGGCCGCGTTTTTGCTCAATTTCTCTTTTCCGCCCCTTGCTGCGCTCTCGCTGTACAAAACAAAAACTTCTGGCTTCTTCTGGAGTGCGCTCGCTCACTACTACCCCGCACACTACCACCTCCAGGAAATGTGTGTGTGTGTACAGTATACCAAATCACTTGCCCACACGCACGAGGTAGACGGCGTAGCGCTCCGCCGCCGCGGCGCACTGCTGTTCTCAAGAGAGTCTACCCTTATCATAGTCGCCCTCCAGCCGGCCCCGGCCCGGCCCCGGCCCAGCCCCCCCCCCCTACGCTCCCGCCTCCTTGGCCTTTTCGAGAGAAGAGTAATGCGTAAGCTTTCCCTGGAGTCTTCCGCCGTCGATAACCTGAAGCGTGTCGTATACCATGTCGCCGGACACAACGGCTGCCTTCCCGATGAGGAGCGTTTTGGAGGCTATGATGGTCGCCTTCATGTTCCCTCCGATACAGCCGTCGGCACACCGCACCTCTCCCTCCATTTGGCCCCCTGTTATACAGGGCAGCAGCAGCAGCAGCAGCAGCAACAACAGCAGCGACAGAAGCAAGAGGCAAGGAGCAAGGAGAAGCAGCGAGAGGCACGGAGAAAAGCAGCAAGCAGCAAAAGCAGCAAGGAGCAAGCAGCAGCAATAATAAAATTAAATGAAACACAATAAACGGAAATCGGATACGAGCGCTTTGGAGCTTTGAGTTGACACCTTGATTGAAGAGGGGTCTGCGGTGGGGAGGGTGTCAACCTTTTTCCCACCGCAACAAGTAAAAAACGTTTACTCCAAGTGTTTCCCTCCCTAAACAGGGGTACAGCTCTAAAGGGGGTCGTCAGCAAACACCCGGGGGCTTCGACATCGTTTCCGCTCGAGAAACAGCGGAACGGCACAAAATTACAAAAGCACCAAGCAATTGTGACCAGGCCACGCCGCGGTGATTATTTTGTTGCGACTTTGTGCACTCCGAGTCGTGCCCGCGAAAGCACCATTCTTAGTTCCTTCTGCTCGTTCCCAGTACAGACCATTTCAGATTCAGCTTCAGATTACACAGCAGTACCTGGTATATACGAATATACCTCGCATGGGAAGTACAGCTCTACCAACCTTACGGGGGTCGGTTGAGAAGTACAGCTCTACAAATAAAGCCCATACATACCCTGGTATTATAAGGGGGGGGTAATGATAATTAATTAACAGGAACGCCAGCATTATTTATCTTATTATTATTATGATTATATAGGGGGTGTACGAGTAGTGTAATTAATGAATTAATGAATTAATTACTTATTATTTTTTTTGTTTGAGGGGGGAGGGGTCGGCAATAAATTATTTTTAGCGCAGCAGGGACACGACATCATAAAACCGGTCGCCCCGGTGGTCTAGTGTGTGTGTGTGTTATTCACATTAAACTGATATTTCCACTCATCTACACCCAGCACATCCAGTGTCCGTGCCGATGCCTCCTAGGGAGAGCTCTATATCACAAACTACAAGACAGAGAAACACATTGCAACTACAGCAGGGTGATTTGGCCAAGCATATGCCACCCAGCACACCGGGCTATTTGCAAAGAAAAAAAAACGATCAATAAGAAAGAACAAAAACAAAAGGAAAAACAGTTGGAAAGAAAGAGGGAAACACGAAGAACAGGAAGAATGCATGCCCTCCAGGCGGGAGGGAAGAGGTACCCAAAAAGGAACAAAAATACTGAGTGAAACAAGACGACACGGCAAAAATGAAAGCCAAGCAGCGCAGGCAGCTAGAAACTACCCGTATATAGCAACACAGCAGGTGGCACCACCCAACCAGTGTAGGGGACAGCAACCATACCAAATTCCGAAAGCACCAGCTGTAGGAGTGGGTGCATTGCCGCATGGTCTATCACCTGCCGCGGACTGATTCTGACGACAGCGCTGCCCATAGCGCCATCATCGCCCCTGTACCCAATACAAAAACGAAAGTAAAAAAATAAAGCAGGCCAAAAACACAGCAACAAGGCAAATGACACCACCCTACGAGTGTGCGTGTGTGCGTTCTTCACATTAAACCGTTCTTTCACGAGTGTGTGTGTGTGTGTGTGTGTGTGTGTGTGTGTGTGTGTGTTCTTCACATTAAACCGTTCTTTCTACCCGTCGACATCC
>JBBMKB010124166.1:0-35004 GCA_037833945.1 Alaria marginata
TTTAAGACATCTTCATGGACACATCAGTCTGCACTTGCATTATTTGCTTACCGATTGTCGATAGAGCCAGCTTGAATGTCGACAGAGATAATGTGATTTACACTATACAATTACTTGAGCACTACATTTCCTGGTGCGCCGGGTTCAGCAAAGCCGGGTCGTACATGCCCCAAAATCCGTCTCGGGCATAACATTACTGAGCGACAGGCGGTTTCCCGGGGGAAACACAATTTGATCCCCCAGTATTTCCTTGGATCTCGCGAACCGTTCGTTACCCCCCTCGGGTACGGCGGGATTCCATGTGCACTCCCGTGAGATTCCACAAAAGAAAGTACGAACCGCTATGAGTACTGGTGTACCTTGTTTTCTCTTCTAACTTCTACGTTCGCACAAAACATGTTCAACACCTGCATATCGTTTTCCTCCAAGAAGAAAATTCAATAAAGTATTTCGAACTTAGTGAGATGTATTACCAAGGTTTCACCCCCACAATGCAGCATGGTTGTAGAGGAGGTCGTGATATCCAGTAAAATCTTCGGCCATCGATTTCGTCTCTTTGATTGAAGTTCTTCATAAGTGGCCTTCAAGCTGTAAACCGGAGATCTGGGCGAACACGTACGCGTCAGCCGTAAATCGCAATACTACAGTAGAGCGGAAAGTATTTTAGAATCTCATTCGAATGAGTATTTTCCCGGAAAAAACTTGTCCATCATGCAGCTCCCCGAGAGGCGTCTACAACTGTCAGAACATGTGTAATGTAAGGTGCACACGCGATAACGAACGATTAAGCTTTAGCAAGGGTAACGGTGGTGGGGAAAATAACAAATTTTGGAACAGTCGTGAGGATGCTGCAACGCAGATATTTCGCTGACCGTCCTTGCTGGCTAGATGTTTTCGTGAATCGGCTCGTCCAATCGTAGTGACTGTTGCGATTACAGCGCAATCGTCTGTGCGGAACGGGGCGGAGTTCGGCGGGCGCGATGCATGGTCTGACTTTGCTGGAATGTTGTTGATCGGGGCGGGGACTCCAACAACTCGGACCGTATCATAGTGTCTACTTGTACATAAAGCCAACCCACGGTAGGGGTGCAGCAGCAGTGTCGGACATCCTAACATGAGGAGCTCAATATCTCACCCGAAACATGAATTCGAATGTATTCGTTCGAGCAACCACACCAACATTTGCATGCGATAGTCCAAACATTTTCATGCCAACCAGTGGTTTCCTACTCGAGGAGCTAACCCGGCCAGATGCGTTAGGCCTTAAAAGTGCAACCCCCCCAGTGGGATGACCATACACATGCCTCAATACACTGCCGAGCACGCATGGTGCGGTCAGGCAAGAGTTGATGCGGGAGGTGCTCGGAAGCCCCGGCATACTTTGGAAGATATTTGCAGATCTCGCTATTGCAACAACGCGTGCAGGGGGCAGTAGGTTTAAATAACGGCTAGCGCTCCAAACGGCTTGGCGTCACGCACGGGCAGCCGCAGGGCAGCGTGCTATCGCTGCCACAGTTTAACACATTTGTTCCGCTGCAATAGACGCCGTCCGCGCTGGTCTCAGCGAGGACCAACGCATCGCACCTGTTCGTTTCAGCAACGGCCAATTCATCGTGAGATAACTGGTTCACCTCGGGAACCATGGTGTGCTGCAGCAGATGTAGAACCGGTATAATATACGCTCGAAAGGCCAAGCAGGTCATAATATACGCCGACAACGTTGGCATCGCCTAGACTTCAGCGTACTTGCTACGATGATGGCAATCATTGTAAATATCTTCCGAGCTGGAGGCTTCGCAGGTTTGGAAAGGAAGACGGAGACTATACTGCTAAACACGAGACCAGACTTCCGGTGATCCACGGTTCGTGCCTGAAGCAGCAGGGCAGAGGGATAAACAGACGACTCAGCTGATTTACCTTGGCACCGCTTTATACAAAGACGCTGACCTCGCCGTAAGATTGGTCGACGGAAACGACATACGTGGGCATTCTATATACGATTTTGTTTAGATCTTTAAAAGCTACTACTGGACTCCGCCCAGTCTGAACGTCCGGATCCCGAATTCTGAAGTGACTGAGCCCATGCTGTATTGGGTTGTGACGTGGGCCGTAAGTGTCTAACACTTTGCCGAGGTCCAAACGATGCACCCCCTCGTGTTCCTGCCTATCGTGAGCTTCCAGCTTTTGCCATTCCACCATTTGGTGTACCAAGTTTGTTAAAAAGGACAAACTTTGCGAACATCGAAACTACCAAGGGTCCTCTCGATAAATTTCCCGTGAACCACCGTAACCGCAGAAAGTCGACGATATCAGCGCCATTCGTGAAGAACGGACAGTGTCGAGTGCATGATCATATAGCCACAGTTACGAGGAATCGAGCGGTGGAAGTTTGATTATGTTTGTCCAGGAGACATCGCGGCAAGGTCACGGTAACGATACCACGGGGATTGTTTTTATCAGTTATCGTGGTAAAGTTACCGTGGTAAAGTTACCGTGGTTCTATGGCTTCATCTCCTACAGGCACAAACAAAACACCACCTCTGGATTTCCTGTGATTGTGGCTTTGTATTGATGCCTTTGGCACTATTCGTTCCTCAGGAGTGACGTTGACATCGTCGATTTCCAAAAATACCGTGGAAACGACAAATCACCTAGAGGACCCCGACCCGTAGGGAGTGGCCCTTCTACACGAGGGATGCTCAAACAGCGACAAGAGGTGCGACTATCGAGTGGGTAGGTGCTTTCGGTGATGTCCGGCGGTTACGACCGGGGATACGGTACGTTTATACTGTGTTGATTACCAAAACGGTTTCGATCAACCGAAGCACCCACACACCACTCCTCTATATTGCGCAACGTTAAGACTCCGCTGGGCGGATAGCGGCCCGCAACGAAGAATGCATGGAAGTGTCACTGGGCCATCCTTGAACAAGCCACACGTTCATCGCAACGTAGCACGAAGAGGAGGCGACGAAACACAAGGCTCGCCATGATTCCCCTATCAAAGGCGTTTATGGGTTCATGTGGGTGGGCGGGAGGGGGCTGTAAAGAAACGGCGGTTGTAGAAAGTAAGAACGACTGGATGGAGACGGTAGAAACACACTAACCCGTCCAAGAGGCAGATCCTGTCTCTGCTGCTGTACCTGCCTGCGACTGATACAAATTTGGTTATTGACTTGGAAAACATATTGTTCGTTGATTTTCTATTACGTATTTGGCTGTTGTTGATGTTGTTGCATAACGGTGTCTGTTTGAAAGCCCTCGGGTGCGTTCGACAACGATTACGCGTGAGTGTAACATTGGTGTTTCAGCACTATAATACTTAGTATGTGTTTAACACGGTATCCGCACATGTATTACCTAGTATGTGTTTTGTGCTGTCTGCATCTTGTCGGGGTTGAACTTGTTAAGTCACAGTATGGAGATATTCGAGCTAGTGAACAACTACCGTCTCTCACCTGTTGTCTTATGGGTCATACTTACCTGTATGTGACCGCCCCTCCATCCTGTGTACACGGACTTGGATTCAATATATTTAAATGCCGTCGACATGTGTCTGTGACACCTCAAACCTATAGAAAGACGTGTCAAGGTTCGGGTGCTTGGGGCTTGCATGTATTGCTGTTTCGTATGGTCTTCTGTTCGTTGTGAGCAGTTCCGCTTGCTAAGTTTACGTATGTATGTACATCAGCTATTGGCTATCGGGGTATCCCCAAATGTATAGGTGGTACGTATTAAAGGTATTTTTATCCAGTATCTTTCGTCGGATATATTTCGCCAAACCTATACCTCAACATCAACATCCAGTCAAAGTCAGACCTGATGATGTCACCAAATTCTCTTGCTCGAGTCGTCCCCGTTACGTTCAAACAGTACGCAGCGGTCATTGGACAGTTGCGTTGGCGAGTCCCACGCACCTGCTGGCGGACCCTAATCCCCACCATAACTGATATCTATGCCATGCCGCAATACCTGAATCTTCGTATCCTTGACGTACCGTACGTCGAAACGCTGTAAATAACCTAACACTTCCAGTACCGTTTAGGAACTGTCCCCCGGCCCATACGCCTGGTGCTCATGAAACCGTACTTACATGACACACATGATATTGCAGACTGTTTGATGGAATAGAACGAGAGAGAATGTTTGCAGACGACCGCTCATTAGCAATCTCGTTTAATCCATACTCATACAACATGACACCACAGGGAAGAAACATACGCCACGAGACAGGAGGTAGCACGGGAGAGTTGCTTCTTACAAAGGCTCGAAAAAGAGGCTGCAGTATAATGAAGCCTGGCCTGTTCGCCTGTGCTGTTGGCGTGGCGACATGGTTCTTCTTGCTTGGAGCAAGGGCTGTCCCATGTCCCGACGGACAGACCCTGGAAGTAACCTCCACCGCTGACGCGCAAGATCTCTCGGACACACTGAACTGCACGGGTGGAGGCGCTTTCGATGTCATCTGGTATGGAAGCGTGCGAATCAATAGCGTATTTGAGGTGACGGATGGAATATCGTTGACTGTGACGGGGTCCGGTTTATCTTCGAGCATGTCACCCGACGGTGATACGTCTACAGCCACTATCATCGGACTTACTACCGCTTCAGAAACAGGAGTCTTTAGCGTGTCCGGTGCTTCTACGCTAACCCTGGACAACCTTCTACTTCGAGGAGCGTATTCGGACTCACAGAACAACGGCAGTGCAGGGGTTATCAAAGCCCAAGGGTCGTATGGTGGAATACCAACAGTCAACGTCTTCGATTGCCATTTTATGGAAAATTACGGATATTTTGCAGGTGAGCGGCAGTGGTCGTACAGTACGAGTAGCGGCCCGCGATGAGTATACTGCTTAAGGTGCACCAAGTATGTCCCCACGTCCCCCCGGCCCCGCTAACCGTTGGCGATTTAAGACAGGTTGGGTTCCTTACGACACATGCTGTGCGTCCTCTACAAGATGTATGCCATGCGATACGCGGAGTATGCCAGTACGATGTTTTTTTCGTGTAGCATGCCAGCACTAGCCCTGTTTCGGCTTTTCCCCGAGATACCTACCATTGATACCGTTGACAAAGTACGATTTGCACCGCTTCCGTGCGTTCTTTCGTACATATCATGGAAAGTAAAATGTACGATGCGCTATATCAGTTAGGGCACGAGGCAAATTTTACAAAAGATCATCCCCTCTGCCTGTTTGCAGGTGCAATTTCCGCCCATGACTCAGCTGTTGTAAATATTTACGGAACAACTTCCTTCACCGGCAACATGGGCGTCTACGCAGGTAGGAATCATCGACTGATGATTTGCGCTTGTGGATTTTCTTTTAGTCTGATATGCACTGTGTAGTCAGCTCGGGGATACCGTCGCTGGTCACATCGACCATCCTACATGGGGTTTGTAGAAATCCTCCTGATGACAAATTCATCTTCCGATATAGCCGCGAAGATGATGCGCCGGAATGCGGAATCATTGCCGGGCTTAACCAGGCGGGGCGGGCCGGAGGAAACGAGGCTGTAGAAGTCTAGATGGATGTCTGTTGACGGAGGTGACATCGGCGTTGTAGAAGCCAATCAAAAATACCTGAAGTACCATACTTGCAGGGTTGCAGAAGGCTGCATCGTCAAACCGTCACGCGAGACAAGGACTTACCCGGCATAAGGGTCATCTCATCGACGACGACCGCGGCATCATGTTTCTTCAGCACATTTTCATGAGGATATCGTCCGCAATGGAGTACCGTTCTGTGGACAATGCGACGCCATCTGATATGCTCAAGATTGACTCACCGAACGCAGAGCGTCATTTTGTTTTAGACATCATGGACGCTTGTTCGAACTCTTAACTATCGATCCCAAATACGAAGTATATACTATTAACTCCGAAACTGCTTTAGATCTACATGAGCTCATTATGAGCTGCTCCGACTATGATGAACAGGTAGGTCTGGCCTGCGCTTTCCGAACCCAGTTGTGCGAAGTCAAAATTGAAAATGATTATTCGGTGCACGTTGAAGTCCAGTCGTTTAGCTTCAATTAGGTTCGCGTTAGAGGGGGGGAAGTAATGGCTGTTTCCGTTGTATTTCACAAAATATGTTTTCCACAAAACCTGAAGAACAAAAGAAGATAAACTGGATCCAAACGCCGTGCCTGCGCAAGAGGTTTGCATATCACGTGTTAACATATGCGAGCGAACAATGCTCTCAGCGGTGCGTGAAAATGAGGATTGTGCGTCCCTCGTCGCGAAACCCGGACTTCGCGTTGAGAACTATATGCACGCTACAACTCTCCACGTCCAGAGATGTAAGTTACATGGAGAACAGCCAACGTTTCGCCATGCCCAGGAATACTGACATCGAGTTAAGAATATCATTCATGGCACATGGGTTTTTAGGTTTTCATATGCCTAAGTCTGGAAATATTTCGTTACGTGACCGGACTATATCGGCATGGGACTCCTCCATGACACCAACTCCGACTCCGAACATTATAGCCTCGTCAAATGCGCTTCACGCTATGGAGCGTGGAACGAAGGTTGAGTCCGCATGCTTTAATGTCACAACGAACACACCGAGTGAATGAACCACGGTCACTTGGTCGGACGAGCGCTATTACGTCTATTCCACATGCGTCACTGGGTATCGGGGCCAGCACGTTCACGAGATGAGTTATTCAAGTATTATGGCAGTGTGCAAAGACAGCATGTGTTTAATGCTCTCAATGAAGAGGTTTCAGGGACCGCCTTGTCTGTGCACAGCTAAACCCATCCGTACTCGAGCAGGTGGGATATCTAGTTGATGATTACTGACACCGTAAACCGTTCCCGGTGTTGCTGGTAAAACGTTATGGGTGATTTAAGTCACCAATGGCGGTGACGACATGCCAAGGCAAGCCACGTAAACCTTGCACTTGAACACAATCACTGGCAACTCTGTATGCTCACGAACAAATTGGTCATACAAAGGCGGCCGACCAGCCCTCTCAGACTACAGCATACCGTGGAATGATTTTCTCGAAAAGACGACGTGCAGAGGTGCTATCAACATTCTACTGTCGGGTTATATTTCGTCGAGGATACCTTGCCACACTTTTACGATATATGAAGCTGTGCAGCTGCGTTCAGAACCGCTGTAACAATTAGATAAGAGAGCGATTGAGCTACACATAAATGCGCTGACACACTTGCCATCGGAAACTAGATAATCCCCCTGGCCTGAGTGACGTACTCGAAATTAAGGCACACTAAACTCTTCCAAATTGATCGGCGCATCACCAACTCGTCGACCAACTGACAGGAGGTCAGCAATCAGTTTGTCAACGTAGTGTGGTATCTATTTCTTGTGGAACTGTCAGGCGGGCGATATTTAATGTAGCTGAACACATGACACGTATTGAAACTCCATATAAATGTGTGTTGTACATGAATCGGAGCATAATTATTTCGGATTGGTATTATTTTGCATGATCTAACACATGTTTGGTGATTTGGATGTGCGCCATACTATTGGTGTAGCTGGTACACCATCTCATGACGGCATCTCTAGAATCTAGATTATCTGAATATTGATATGTTCGACTTGGGCATGGCTCGGTACATCGCGATACGCCATTTATATTTGAACGTATGTGTTCGTGTTCATGGCACAAACTGATTGCGTAGTTTGCCGACCATTCGTGGAACGGCAAACCCGTACCCGACGCGTTGCAGCGGACTCGTCCAATGAGTTCCTGGCCTGCTCAATACACGAGTCACGTTCAATCGTGATCTTCAACTCTGTCTGTTCGCAAGTGCAATCCTGGTCGAAGACTCTGTCGTTGTCAATACGTACGAAACGACAACATTCAACGGCAACACCGGCGAATCGGCAGGTAGGGACTCTTGCAGGCGACGTGCGTCTGACAACTGTCGGCGGGAAATAGATTTATATGCATAGCAAAGAAAGACATATATCATCAGCAAAGCGACCGACCAATAGAAGGGAATGTGTGGGGAGATCTCCCTTATTGCTCGAGCGACCGGTCTTGTGGCTAAGGCGGACAAAGCGTGCAGAAGCGTAGCAAATCGCTACTGTTTCATCAATTCCTGGTGCAGGCGATTGCATGGAGTACGCGCCAACACGCTATAGACCTCCATCAATTCCAAGTGACATCGCCTTTGTTGAGGTTTAGCAACAGCGCACTTGTCGCCACATGTTTAGGTGGGTCTTTAAATAGTTGGGCGGGTGGTGATTTTGCTTGTTGTTAATGTCGCTCTTCTCACACGGACGCTCGTGCAAACTATACCGTACGGAAGCAATAACCCTTTTGCCACGCTTGCGACTGTACCAACAGTGGCGTGCCAACACCCGAGTATGACGCACCGAACACAGGGCTTTCTTCCTGTTGTCGGTACTATTTGATTTCACTTTAACCCTTTGATGAACACGTACGATTTCGTCAATTCGGTGTTGACTCTGAAACCGTTGCGGAGTATTATCTACAACGCTCTGTATAATGTTTCCACGTGAAGACCACTGCGTATTGCAGCGATGACATTCCCGACGTTAAAAAGTCGTAAATATTTGGCTTGGTCTAACGCGATAAAGTGTCGGAGGCGCTAGTGGAAAGAATTTCGTCTACCGATATATGTAGGACCTACCGGTTGACACAGTACTTGTCACGGCTTTCCAAGCAAACGGAATAACTAGTTGTGGACTGTTGGTGCCATGAATATACCCCGATATACGTCGAATATATTCGAATATGGCTGTTGGGGGTGAACACACCGGCACAAACCAGGTAAGTATATTACTGGCACACTAAACACTACGGGGAATCCCGTGGAGTTACGTTTTCGTCATTCACACGAAGACGGCCGACAAATCTTAACCATCTAGTGTGTACGAGATTCGTCGGACAGGATGCCGTAACCAAGAGCTATCGACATCCCACCCTCGAGAGGCATTTCGATGGTACTACGCCGCTCATCTTTCGCGACTCGAGGAGCTGCCCAGCGATTTGAAGAATAGAAGCAGCGAGTTGACTTGTCAGCGATTAGGTTACGGCCGAAGCTACGTACCCCCATCTCCCCTCTCGAAGCTATAAGACATTTACGAACGTGCTGAACCCTTCGCCACAGTATTAAGGAGATTGTTTTGTGGCGTTAACGGCCGATGCACGTGAGCACACGCAGCTTTCAGCAGCAAAAACGATGGTTGTCAGATACCGGCGTCGTCAACGTGATGAAAGTCCACCAAACACGAAATGATGGCGTGTCATCAAACAGCCAAGCCGGCATAATATGTTCTCGTTTTTGGTGTCTCCCTCATCAAGGGGCTTCTCGTGTCCGCCATACCGTTCTGAACGGACAACCTACTTACAACACGGGTGGCCGTGGGCAACATCACGTACTTTTACCAAATATTCGGGCCCAACCCTCCGAGCACAGGGCCGCCTTTCATATGGCGTTCGGCTTCACCGGTGACAAACCAGCAGGAATGGAAAGCATTCGATGTAACTTCAGAAACAATTGTAGAGCTCTTGTACCAACGCACTATGCCAAGTGTTCCGCACGATGCCCACATCATATTGCTAGCCTCTAACTGGTCGTGATGCTGAAAAATAATAACTGTTCAGCTGCGGGCTAATCGAGAAAGGCATACAGGTGCTAGACGGAGAGGTTTCATCAGCGTCAAACTCTACAAGCAATAGGCTTTCACAGCCAAACCGATCCGTACTCAAGCAAACAGTACCTCTCGTGGTTGACTATTGAAGCCCCAAATCATTCCTGATTTATATAATAACTTATTATGGTTGGTTTGGGTCACTAAACGGCAGTAGTAGTACCTTAACCTAAGCCACGCAACCAAATGACTGGCGCACGACTACCCGGAATGTCGTGTTCTTATTCTTTCAATTTTCCCATATGAGTACCGGCGTTCGCAACCCGGGCACCACAACCAAACATATTTTGTTATTATACCCTTGGGTTGTATTTCGACGACGAGCCGCTGCGAATGTTACAAAACTGAAAGAGCTGAAAACCGACTTGGAGACGCGGATCAACGAAGCAAAGTGACGATTATTAGAAGGCGTACAAACGCTTGAACGCGTGCTATCGGAAACAAGAATATGCTCCTAGTCCGAGCCACAACACGACGTTGTGGCAAATATAATAACAGATACTTCGAACGTAATTGGCGCGTCAAATAGTGGTCGACCAATATGAACGACCGGTTAGTCTACCTTCTTGTAACGTGTAGTCTAGTCTACTTGTTTTTCATTTTCAGGAACTGTGTGTATTTCCGCATACCCGACGTATCAAATCCTCAACGCATGTATATATTTTACCCTGTGGGCAGATATATCGCTGACATATATCACCTTCATCACACCCTTCATGCTGACTGGTGAATGACGTACGATCGGTACGATGGTCGGATCTGTGCGATAATCGTCGTGTATTCTACCCCATGACGGTACATCTACGATATTTCTTTATGTACGCCGTGGCCTGTCTGGTTTGTACATGGCCTAGTCCGTGAAACTGGGGCATTCGTATTTTGTATTTGTTTTTTAGGTTGTGTCGCAAGTCTGTGTTGCTCGGTTCACCGCCGAATCGGTAAGGCTGCACACCAGTACCTAAGGTCTTTCATTGGAACTCGCCGGACGGCTAGGCTTTCCTTCTCAGTATCATAAGCAAGGGCAGCACGGCGAGCAGCTCTCGTACCGGTTACCGTAGTTAGTTTAGCTCTGACCATACCGCCCGTGCTTCCATCCCGCAGGTGCAATACTTACTATGTCTGACTCCCAGCTCAATCTGTACGAGGCCAGTACATTCTACAACAACACTGGAAGGTTTGGAGGTGAGCAGGGCTATGACGCCCGCCACCTGGTTTCGCTAACAATTGCCATTGAGACTGTTCTTCCGTTCCGAGTGAAACGTTAAACGATATTTGGTTTGTTCCAATCACACACGATGTCAAGTAACACCTATGGCTCTGCTGTACCATTTGTACGCATAGAAGTAGCTCGTATACACGCGGTCTTAAATCGCCAAAGGCTGAAAAGTGCATCCGGACCCAACAGCGAGAAATCACACACACCGCATACACCAAGGCAGCCGACGGACACCGGTATGGCTGCCTCAGTATATATGTTTTACACAGGTATGCCTATTTCTAGGGCCTGGAAATATCGCACAGATTATACGAGGATGTCCTGACGCCGATATTCCTGTAATAACCAAACAAAAGGGCGACCCAGCGGGCTTACCACTCGCAGAGAGAGAGTAATGGTTGAAAAAAGGGTTGCTGGCATATACAAGATTGCACCGATGGCCAGCACAGTTGCGAGGTACTCTACGGTAGTGGTGCACCTAAACGTTTTTTAAGGCGTCATACATGACGCACTCTATCCCTGGCCTTTACATAGTGTTTGAGAAATAGTCGACCTTCCACTCGGATAAATAAATCCATGAACCAGGTGTAAACCCAAAACCAACTACGAAATGTATACCATTGGATTGCAACCGCAGCGCGCAGTTTTTCAGGTCGGGGTCTCCGCCAGTCACACGTATTCTGGCCAAACGCAGTTACCCTTTCAGTAGCGCGAGTATCGCGTGTGTCTTCGCATATTCCTGTTCGTACCTCGTAGGAAAGCAGCAAGAGGATTTTCTACAGATGGGCAACTATCACAAATCAAAGTACTTATTAAAATATTGATTGCTTAGCGTCTGGGTAATATGCAGGTTTGACCCATTCATAGTGCGCCCAACCCGATCCATTTTAGTGTATAACGGTACATCATGTTATTGTTAACATGGTACAGTAGAAGAGGATATTCACGTAACGAATTGTTAACTCCGAATAGACTCTAGAGCTGCATAAATACACGAATATAATGAGGTTCATTCTCCAGCAGAGACTGCCAGCAAGAGCCCGTAGTCACATTGTTCATAGGCCGGCGTGGGACGTACCCGTACGACGGTAATTCTCGTTACATGCAAACGGCCACGACGGGACCCGCTGTATCTCGTGACGCACGGAAGCCTTTTCAGGCACACAGTTGGCACTGCTCAGGGCGGGCAACACATACTTGGTTGCCACCGGCGCAACTGGCTGTCTATATCGAAGGGGAGTGACTCGTGTTTCAGTATGGGAAATTGGTGTTCACGCTAGCGTCTATCGCTGACGATGGTCCTCAAGTGAAGAGTCCGATATGCATTTCGCTGTATTCATGGGACCTTCCGAGACAAAAGGAATATGTTGTTGTGTCGGTCATCCACCTATTATATGTGTACCATGATTGTCACTCGCTAAACAAGACGAGTAAACGCCAAATAAAATCCTTTGCAGTACAGATGCAAGACGACGACAACTAGACACTTCATAGATGTCAACCACGCTCGATTAACCACCCTCATATTTGTACCCATGGGCCGATGAGCAACCGCTGGCTATCAGGGTGTCAATCCTTCACCAATACATCCGTGTATTTTGGCAACACCAATAAAGTGAAAATGAAAACATGTTCGTTGCGGTTACTCGGGCCAGGCGGGTACATATGATACTCGTTCCCTATTATGGATGAAGTGTATTTGCCTGCGGTCTCTTCCTGTGTGCGTTTGTGTGGAGAAAAGAGGGTCAAGGTGAAAAGGTCGATATTTAGTGGCGGAAGGGACGCCAATCTATGCGGCAGACATATCAATCGGTTCAAAGTAGTTGGACCAATCATCTGTGTGTTAAGTTTCTACTAGAAGAGTGGGAGTAATGAGGATTTTTCAGTCCATGTGAACTCTCCATCATGTAACTGCATTAGGCTTAGCGGGCCGCCGGCACTCCCACATACCACACACGTTACTACATGTCGTATAGTACAGGCATGATAGATACCAAGTACAGAGTATAACATACCAACAATAAACCAAATAATATGAAAGACAAGGTGAGATTGACAGAAACATAAGAAATTCGGGAGGCAGTATGCTGAAGTCATTGTAGAATGCACCTTTTCTAAATTAAGAATACCAGCCTGAGCCAGCATTCGTGTTTCTTATTTGGTGTACGATATTGCTGTACTGCTGTACACACAATATTAATAAATGTGCCTCGGCTATCCGCAGCAGTAGCAGTATCAAGCCGCAGTTCATTGGTATGTACTTTGAACCAGTCTTAGGTTAGTGTATCATACGACGAGTAGACCAAACCTTCTCCACACGCCACACACCATACAGTACAGGACAACTATTAAGAAACAGGGTTATATGAAACGTAAACCGATATTCACAGGAGAATAAGAAATTCGGGAGCCTTTATGCTGAAGTTAGTGCAGAACACCCCCCCTTCTAAATAAGAAACTCAGCCTGGGTCAGTGTTTCTGTTTCTCAATATTATTAGGTGTCCTGTACTACTGTTCATGTATGCGAGCGTTCACTGAGCTCCAGGGCGTGCGAGGGCTACGAGGTTTTGTACTCCGGGGGGTAGGAGTGGTTTAGCTACCTGACGAAAGCGACCCACACCAGAACATCAAGTTGAATAGGGCCGGTTGCTTCGTTCACGAGTCAAATATTTTAAATCTAAACCAATGGTCTGATACGATTTGAGAATGTGCCCGAGATCTTCAAAACTGCAGCCAAAAGCTCCCACAAACCAATCCTGCGTGCTCCGGCCGCAACACAGAACAGCAGAAGTACGCCTGCTATGCTCCCCCGTAGAGGTGTCTCTATGCCGCTCCCGGCGAGGAGTTATCTCTAGGGGGGTGCAAAGACTCAAACCTGTGCTTGTCGCTCCATGCTCGAAGAACAAAAATAGGCCAAACAATCACGTCCGCCGGCTCCGTGAGTATCCCTCCCACAGAGTTCCACGAGACCCCACAAAGTGCTGCGGACGGGGACGGAAATATTTAGGACCGACTCTGCAGATATGAAGCAGTGGAATGACTTGTGGGCGCCGCGGTGTGGAGTGTTGCTGACCATGGTCTCGAGGGCTCGAGTTTGTGATACCTGCACTTGCTCTCAAAAAAAACTTCCTGTGCCTCAACAAACTCCTTCTCGTCACTTTTTTTTTGTTTTGATTATTGCGCGTTACGCGAGATGAGAAGATGAGAGGTGAGATTCCCGACACTGAAATCGAGCTCTTTTCACGAGCTCTGGACGACCTGACATGAAACCGGCGAGGCCATGTTCTTCTTACATTTGTCGTTCATTTGAACCCGGGCTCATTGCGCTCGGTTCAGTGTGCGTCGTGCAATGTGCGCCCTCGGCCGGTCGCAGACAGATATACATACGGCCAGATGGAAGTTCAAGGAGACCATTAAATATCGACGGCCTCAAACACTGTTTTTTCACATACTCCAACTGTGTTCGTACATACGGGACCCAATTCGGAAAAGGGTTGTCTGGATCCTCCGTTCCGGAGGATCTGAAATCCTTATTATTATTTGAAGGGGCGGGAGTGGTAGACCATAAAATATTCGGATGTCAACACCCGAGACGCTGCAGCTAACCCAGGGGTATTCGCCATGTTTAAAACCAACGAGTGATGTGAACGGTGAATGCAGCACTCACAAAGATTGTTCTTGACTAGCGATGTTGACAAAGCCGTACTGCGGATTCGCGTTTCGTCAAACGATACGGGTTCGGTGGAGTATGTTTGTGCGATTGTCAGATTGAACAAGAAGGGTCAAGGTCAGTTTTGATTTAGAGGGAAATATGAGTCAAAGTGATCGCGCGTCTGAAATGACCAATCGTGTCTTTCGAGGTGTTACACATTCCTGATAGGTGTGACGTGCGGTGCGTTCAATCGTCAAGGCCGCGGTTGGCTTTCGAATTAAATAAATGCATCATGTGACACCGTGCAAGGCGGGACAGGTCTGAGCACGTCTGTCTTGTGGTGCCCTAGAATTATAGGTATGTTACACACGTAATGATTCTCGCCCGTATCCAGACGGCCCACGAAACAGGACTCAATATACGGAAGTAGAACGTTTCTGATTTCCATTGTCATACCAGGATCTCCAATTGATATGTACGGCCTAATTCGGCTGCCTGCCCCTTTCGCAAGTCGGTGTACTACGCCGGTCGAGCAGGCAAAGGGACGCCCCCCCACACAAAATATTACCAATTGGAGAACGAGGTTACTCGCGTCATCCGTTGTTCGATCCAACATTTACTCCTGTACATTTCGTCCTGGATATACCTTGTTGCTGTCCGGTGGTGAGACCAGCATCGGCGGCAATACTTATTTCACCAGTAACACGGCCGACACCTATTATGGAGGTAATTGATTATTGCTAGTTACAGATGTAGATTGAAACTGGAGTTTGCGTTTGGCTTCTCGCTGCCACGTGAGTCGATTATCTGCACTCCATGCTGTTCCTGACTCCGGCATGTTTGCCGTACAGGGGCTCCTTTCCCCACGTCAAGAAGCGTGCAGCTTCTCACCCACTCGCTGGGGATGAACCAGTTCGATTTTGTACTAGGATCGTGTGTCCGGTGGCGAAATCGCTATATCTAGTGCGTCCGCATTTTGCAATTTATGTTTGAAAACTAAAGTTGCCTGTCCGAATAGAAACCAAACCAATGTTCTTCTGAAACAGACGGACTTTCATGAAAGCCACAAATTATCTCAAGTAGTATCGAAATGGACATCAGGTATCGACCGCACAATACACAATCATAACCTGCATCCGCAGTCTTGATCAACATATGATACAAGGATTTGGATTGTTTAGAACAGGCGCCCCCCGCCCCAAACCTTCAGCGTTCTTGGATCACGTGTTTCTTGCAACTGTAATACCTAATTTAGATATTTTTCTGTTTCGATTGATAGATGATGGGTATCAACATATGTTTGCTTAGTTACGTGGACTCCTCCCGAAACACTATCACCGTCGAGATTTTTGAACCCATACGATTTCTACTGTCGTCGGAAAAAAAAAAACATTATCCAGTTTGGAAAAACGCCATTCGACCTCCTAAGGGCATGAAGTCATTTTTGCAGGGCATAACGGATACGTTTTCGCCGATATATGAGGACGTCTGGATGGTCAAAACATTTCCAGAATTCTGCCGGGCTGGTCTGTCCATTTTGGTCGTCTCACGGCAGTATTACCGCAAAACCCCGTTTGTTTTGGTCTCTCAGGTGCCATCTATGCAGATAATGCCACCGTCAGCATCGAGGGCGCTGTCTTCAGCCACAATTTGGCTGCATCGGCAGGAGGTAGGAGAATTCGTACGAAGAGTAGACAAAAACTCCGCAAGGTAAACATTTGAGAACAGAAAATCAGGCCAAGGGAAGTTTCACATTCTCCTGTTGATCTTGGAATTTTGTGTCAGGGGCTGGTAGTGCGTTTGTCGAGAGGGTTCCATTCCAGCCCGATACCATTGATGTAACGTCGGCAGCCGTTGTTGTGTTTGGGTTATAACATTAAGAAAGAAGGATGCATTACCACCATCAATTGTGTCACGGTGAGCGAAAGCGAGAAGGACAAACACGGCGGGCGATCTATCGCGTACACCATATGTCTCAACACCTCATGTTAAATGCCAGACCAATTATACCGTTCCGTCGCATAAACTACTCATCAATATACAGCATCCGCTCGTTTACACCGAACGGTCACAACAATAAATACATAGAAAGGGGGGGGTATGGCCCATTTTGTCCCACTGGCGAATTCAATTTTAATTATGTCGACTGCATCGTTAGTCACGATTTCGGCAGCAGGTTTGACATTCTTTCTGCTACTACTGCCTTATTGCTTCTACAAATCCTGCTTCTCTTTCTAGTACCAATAAGGTACAGATTGTGTCGGTTTCCCTTTCCCCAGGATATCGGTACTTTGCCCCTCATTGATGTTGGAGGGTGGCCAACTTATTCGCAAGATTCAACAAATTGTGATCCATGAAATCTTCTACGCATTATGTCGCTCTTGTTCCACCCTTTGCTTCGGTCGTCGACGAAGAGCATGCCTCCGACTTACGTTACACGTTGACAGTACTTTGATAACCCTTGGGCATTGATTGTAACACTTGTGGGCAGCCACAATTTGGTTATCGAACGCTAATATGGCGTGTTTACCGCGTAATTCACCAGTTCTTCGCACGTGGTGGCGGAACCGGTAAGGGTTGGGGTGGCGCCTCGCATAGTGACAATACCAGCGGTCGACATGCACCGCGGTCTGACATGAGTTGCTCTCAGAATCCCTCACTCCATTAGTTGTTTGCCACACGGGTCATGCCCAATCTGTACAGCATTCACACGTAAATATCTCCCGGCCCCATTCACAAACGCAAATACGCGTCGAATGCGATCAAACCTGGCATCAAGTGGTCGTGTTCACTGGCGTAGTAACGTAATGAATGGGACACAACGTTCGTTTACTGGTCAATCGAAACCAGCTTGTAGATAGGGTTTAAACCATCGGGTGATCAGGTAGCCACCGTGGGGTATCCTGTATGGACATCTGGGCTGCAGTTTAACCCGTATACGATTGGTTCCTTGTTTGGGTGGCGAGGTAACTGTCACACGGGGGGGGTTCTGTGGTGGAAACATAACAGTTGAAACATGTGCGACAAACAGTGTCGTAAAGCATGCCGGCGGGGAACTCTGACAGCTAAGGCGGTATGTTTTAGGCGCACACTCTAACCCGACAGGGCTTCCCAACTGAAGAAGTGTCCAATATAGTTGATCCTTGTTTGAATTCATAAATTAGTTGAGTGACAGGACTACCGGTCGGGATTTGTCATCGAGCGGCTTGCACGCGGTTTTTGCCAACCTTTGTTGGGGCGCGAGATACAGGGGTATTGGCTAACAGTGACCCGATAATGAAGAGGTACTACTACTACTACTACTACTACTACTACTACTACCACTACTTCTACTTATTCTTCTACTACTGTGTTGGCATTGCTTTTCACCTAGGATAATAACCGCCTGATCACGACAATAAGACTAAAAATCGTACAGGGTTTGTGATGGCACTTCCACCCGCCGTTTTTGTCTATCATACGTTGGGTTTGAAACCTGCTTCTTCGCGTCAGCTCCAAACTGACACTGCGTGATGGGTAACATTTCATTGATAATATCGCCAGTACTGCCACTACTACTAGTGCCCTTGCTACCACTACTATTGATACGATTACATTAACCACTACTACTTTTGCTACTACTTCTACTACTACTGCGTTCGCATTGCTCTTCACCTTGGAAAATGACCGCCCGATCACGACAAACAACTCAAAAGCGCACAGGGTTTGCGATGGCACTTCCACACGCCGTTTTGTCTATCATACGTTGGGTTTGAAATCTGCTTCTTCGCGTCAGCTCCAAAGTGGCGCCGCGTGATGGGCAGCATTTGATTGGTAAATTCGCTATTAAGAGTAGAGCTCCTACTTCAAGTGCCCCTGCTACTACTACTACTGATACGATTTCTTCAACTATTACTTGTATGAGTACAACTGCTTAACGTGCTACATGTATTTCGCTGCCGCTGCCACGACTACCACCGCTAGACGACTCGAACTACTACCATTTAGTTCTACGATTGAACGGCTGCCAAGCCTGCTATTCCGTTGCCGTTGGTGTTATTTCCCCCATGTCGCCATGACATCGTTTCAAGTTCCTTCGCCGGGCATTCCACTCCATTAAATTATACTTCTACTAGCTTCCGTCGCGTGGTCGGCTCGTTTATTGTTTTTTCATACCTGTTAATAAATGAACTTTTCCGCCCTCTGCATCGTCCCACGCGTGTTTATTATGTTGTTCGCTCGTCTACATAAAACGTATGACACGACTCACGTAATGGGGTGACTATGTGACATACTGTGGTGACCATGGGCAAGGCTCGATTTGTATGGTTTTTGGCAGTCATCTCCTGGTTAGGCTACTGCTTCTCGACAATCACCGGGTTGCGCACATATCTTTAATCAAAGCTGGTTTTCGGGCTAGGTATTGAGCTCCGTACACTACTAATAGTAAACCAGAAAGTATTATACAACCCCTGCAAGCGTCGTCGAAAGGAGCACGAAGACCCCGCGAAGGGGAGCGTCTGGACGTTCAGTACATTTTTTACTTCGTAACAGCAACGATCGGCAAAACCGGATACTCATTGTGACGATCTACCACTCACGTAATGGTCTGGATACAGCTAAAGCGACAGAATAAACAAGATCAACTGCGTGTGGTGGTCAACGACCAAGGAGCAGACATAACATACACATCAGTTGCTGTCGTGGTTACATACATACATTGACGTGTCAGTATTCTGTGTGCACTTGTGTGGAGAAGAGTGAGCAGATGTGCATATATAGCATCGGAAACCAATGCAGCATGGGAATCAATCGGTTCCGGAAAGTGTTTGATCAATTTATGTGGGTTAAGTTTAGTTTATCTCAATGGGTGGAGAAGGGTGGATCACAACATATTCGGATGTTCACACCCGCGACCCTGCAGCAAACCTTGGGGTATTCACTATTTTTAAAACCCTCCAGTGATGCGAACGGTGATTCCAGCACTCACCAACAATTGTTGTTGGCTATCGACGTTGACGAAACCCTACTGCGTATTCTCGTCTCATCGAACTATAAGGATTGCTTGGAGTACGTTTGTACGATTGACACATGCTACGATAGAGGTACACCCTTTTTTTTCTAAGGCTCCTGACATGAGGAGGTCTTGTCCCCACCCAAGAACCGATTTCCAGGAAATTGAAAGTGCAACCCGATAGACTATCTCATGGCCTAGGTATAGAAAACTTTTGTGTCGCAAAAACATAATGACATTCCGACGATTTTGTGTTAAGGGGCACCGTTTTTCAGAAACAAAATAACCAGAAAGTGCTACCTCTATCGTAGAACGCGTCGATTGTAAGATTGAACAGGAAAGGTCTAGGTCAACACATATATAGAGGGAGATATGATTCGACGTCATCGTGCGTCTGAAAGGAGCAATCCTGTGTTTGGAGGTGTAACACATACGACGCGCAGTGCGCTCAATCCTCGAGGCCGCGGTTGGCATTTAAAAAAAATAATACATCGTATTACACCGTGGAAAGAAGGACAGGTCTGGGCGCGTCTGTCGTGTCGTGCCCTAGAACTATAGGTATGGTACACACGTAATGATACTCGCCCATATCTGGACGGCCCACCAAACAGGACCCGATGCACTGTAGACTAACCGATATCGATGTCCATTGTCGTATCATGGTCTCCGATTGATATGTACCACCTAAATCAGATGCCTGCCGCTTTCGGAAGCCGGTGTACGACGCCGGTCGTGCAGGTGGAGGGACGCCCCCCCACACCAAATAGTACAAATGGTAGGACGGGGTTGCACACGTCATCCGTTGTTCTATCCAACATGAACTTCTGTGCATTCCGTCTTGGGTGTGCCTGCAGGTGCCTTGATGTTGCTAGATGGTGAGACCAGCATCGGCGGCAATGCCACTTTCAACAGTAACTCGGCCGACACCTACGGAGGTAACTGATATTTGCTGGTTTCAGTCGTAGGTTGATATCAGATTTCGACTGGAGTTTGCGTCGGGCTTCCCGCTGCTACCCGGGTCAATTTTCTGCACCCCGTGCTGTACCCGTCGCCGACATGTTTGACGTACAGGTGCCCCTTTCTCCACATGAATAAGCGTGTAGCTTCTACCCCACTCGCGGGGGACGAGCCACTTGGAATCGTACTAGGATCGTGTGTCCGGTGGCGAAATCGCTATATGTATGTAGTGCATCCGCATATCGCAAGCTATATTCGGATAAAAGCGTAGCCTGTCCGAATAGAAAGCAAACCAATGTTCGTTTATAACAGACAGACATTCATAAAAGCCACACATTAGGTCAAGAAATATCGGTATGGACAGCAGGTATCGACCCCACAACACATACACAAAAGGTGCATCCGCAGTTCTGATAAACAGGTGATATACCCGGAATAGAATTGTCTAGGACAGGCGCCCCCGCCCCGAAATTACAGCATTCTTGGATCACCTGTCTCTTGCAACTACCAATCTTTATTTTGATAGTTTTGTGTTTCGATCGATAGGCGATGGCCATCACCATATGTTTGCGTAGTTACGTGTAGCCTTCCCGGAACACAATTACTAAACAATAGGATCTACTGTCGTCGGAAAAAACACTTTCTCAGTTAGTACCTCCTAAGGACGTGAACTCATTTCTGCAGGGCATAACGGACACTATTTCGCTGACACATGAGGACGTCTGGGTGGCCAAAACATGCCCAAGACCGTGCCGGGCGGGTCTATCCATGTCGGTCGTCTGACGGTATTTTTATTGCTGAACCCCGTTTGTTTTGGTCTCTCAGGTGCCATCTACGCATTAAGGACCAACATCAGAATCGAGGGCGCTGTCTTCAGCAACAATTTCGGAGCACGGGGAGGAGGTAAAAAAGCGTTTGGGAAGAGCAAAACGGCACAAGGTTCACATTCAGGAACAGAAAATCAAGCCAAGGGAAGTTTCACATTCTCCTGTAGATCTGAGATTTTTGTGTCAGGGCCTGGTGGTGCTTTTGTCGAGAGGGTTCCATTCAAGCCCCATATCATTGAAGTAGCATCGGCAGCCGTTGTTGTATTGGGGTCATAACATTGAGAAGGAAGGATGCATTACCACCAGCACACGTTTGAATGTGAGTCAAAGCGTGAGATAAAAACACGGCAAAACGATCTATCGCGTGCACCATATGTCTCAACACCTTCATGTTAAATGCCAGACCAATTAAACCGTTCCGTCGCATAACCTACTCGACAATATAGGGCAACCGCCGGTTTACACCGAACGGCCACAACGTTGGACAAATAGAAAGAGGGGGTATCGCCTATTTTGTCCCACTGGCGACTTCAAACGTAATTCTGTCGACTGCATCGTCAGCCACATTTCGGCAGCAGCATTTTTTCAATTTTATCTGCTACTGCGGCCTGCGCAGCTTCTACAAATCCTGCTGCTATTACAACTACGATTTGAGTGTGGTAGTGGTGACGTTTACCCTTTCCCCACGATATCGGTACTTTGCCCTTCATTGGTGTTGGAGGGTAGCCAACTTACTCGCAAGGTTCAACAAGTATTGACCCATGAAATCTTCAACACCGTTATTATCGCTCGTGCCCCACCCTGTGCTTCGGTCGTCGACAAAGAGGCATGCACACGACGTGCGTTACAGGGTGACAGTAGTTTGATGATCCCTAGCCAATGGCAATAACTTTTTGTGGGCAGCCACAGTTTGGTCGTCGCCCGCAAGAATGGCGTCTTCATTGAGTAAACCCCACGTTCTTCGCATGTGGTGGCAGAACCGGTAGGGGTTGGGTCGGCGCCTCGCATAGTATTTTTACCAACTGTCGACAGGTTGTGGTCTGGTATGATTTGGTCTCATAATTCTTAATGGTCTCAGAATTCTTAACCCCATAAATGGTTTAGCACACGGGTCAAGCGCAGCCTGTACAGTGTTCATAGGTACAAATCTCCCTGTCCCGTTCACAAACGCAAATACGCGTCAAATGCGATCAAACCTGACGTCACTTGGTCGTGTTCATTGGCGTAATAACGTAATTAATGAGAGACAACGTTCGATAACCGGTCAACCGAGCGAGCTTCGGGAACTGGTTTCAACCATCGGGTAATGAGGTAGACACCGTGGAGCATCGTGTATGAACACCTGGGCTGCAGTTTAACCCGAATACGAGTGGGTGCTTGTTTGGGTGGCGAGGTAACTGTCACACGGGGGGATTCCTGGGGTGGAACCATCACAGATTAAAAACTGGGCACGAAACGGTATCGTAAATCATGCCGGCGGGGCTCTCTAACGCAAAGCCTGAAGGCTACGGAAATCATTTATAATCGCACACTTGAACCCGACAGGGCTCCTTAACTGAAGAAGGGCCAAATGTAGTTGATCCTTATTGTAATTCAATATATTGGTTTAGTGACAGGCCTACCGGTTGAGATTTGTAATCGAGCGGCTTAAACACGACTGGCTCAGCCCTTCTTGGGCGCGGGATACAGAGGTCTTGGTTAACCCTAACCCGATAATCAGAAGGCATTCTAACTACGTCTTCTACTACTACTGCTACTACTGCTACTACTACTACTACTACTACTACTACTCCTGCTGTGTTGGTATTGCTCTTCATCTTGGATAATGACTGCCCGATGACGGCAATAATTATTTAAACGAGCACAGGGTTTGAGATGGCACGGCCACACGCCGCTTTGGTCTAGAATACGTTGGATTTGAAACCTGCTTCTTCGCGTCAGCTCCAAATCGGCTACGCGTGATGGGTAGGATTTTATTGGTAATATCACCAGTATGGCTACTGCTACTAGTGCCCCTGCTAACACCACTACTAATACGATTACTCTAACTACGACTAGTATTACTACTACCAAACGTGCTACAAGCATTTCGCTTCCGCTGCTACGGCGACCACTGCTAGACGACTAGAACTACTTTCATTTCTGTTCATATATTAAACGACTGCCAATAGTCCTATTTCGTTGCTGTTGGTATTGTTTCCCCCAATTTGCCATGCTATCGTTGCAATCCCCTTGTTTGGGCGTTTCACTCCACATGCTTCTATCAGCTTTCGTCAAGTCGTCCGGTCATCTGTTGGTGTTTGCAAACCTGTTACTGAATTTATCTTTCTGCAGTCGGCTTCGTCCCACGCGTGCTTAAAATGTTGATCGGTCTTCCACGAGAAACATATGACACGACTCACGTAATAGGGTGACCATAGTATGGTGACCATGGGCAATGCTCGACTTTTATGGTTGCTGGCAGTCACATCCCGGGTATGCTGCGGCTTCTCCACAATCACCGGGATGCGCACATATATTATATCAAAGTTGGTTTTCGGGTTAGGTATTGAGCTCCGCATGCTACTAATAGCAAACCAGGAACTTGTAAACAAACCCTGCACGCGTCCTATAAAAAGGGGCACGAGGACCCGGCGAGGGCGCATGTTTGGAGGTTCGGTACAGTTTTAACCTCGAACCGGCGACGATCGGCAAAATCGGGTTATCATTGTGACGAACTACCAGTCATATGTCGGTCTGGATGCGGCTAAAACAACAAAATAAACAATACAAACTGCGTGTGGTGGTAACAGACCAGGCAGGAGACACACCATACAAATCAGTTGCTGTCGTGGTTACGTACACTCGCCTTTCACCATTCTGCGTGCATTTGTGTGGAGAAGAGTGGACATATGTGCATAGATAGCGCCGGAAACCAATGCAGCATGGGTATCAATTGGTTTGGGAGGTTGGATCAATCCATGTGAGTTAGGTTTCGATTCTGCAAAATGGCGGGGTCAAAATTAATCTAGTCGTCCACACCCGAGACCCGGCAGCAGATTGTAAGGTGTTCAACATCTTTGGAATGAGTGAACAGTATCGACTGTGAATGCAGAACTTACCATACTTTGTTTTTGTATTGCGGTGTTGCCCAAACGCATCTGGTTTTTCTCTTGTCGTTAAACTATGGATGGCGTAGAGTACGTTCATGCAAATGTCAGATTGAACAAGAGCGGTCTTGTACTATTTTTATACATCTGTGGAGTCATGGGTTTGAAGTGCTCTGAAAGGAGCACCAATGCATTGCGAGGCGTCGACTTCATGTTATGATACATGCACTATGCACAGGGATCGATGTTACGGCAGGACTCCGAAAGAAAATAATGCATCAGTTATCACCGTGTCACTGCGGGAAGGGCCACTCAACAGAGCTCAATGTACCGGAACTCATACGGATGTCGAGTGTCCGAACCTGGTGGCCAATGGAAACATACCGTCTCGACCAGCTGCCATTGTACTTATGTTGTCGTTCAGGGGGTAGGATCACCCCGGCTAGTTGTAGAATGGAGTGGTTCATGCCATCCGTCGTTCTATCCAAACGTCATCTCAATACTTCCGTCTCTCGAACCCCTGCAAGAGTCGTAAACTCTGCAACGGCGACGCCACTATCAGCTGCACTACTAACGTTTGCAGTAATACGGCCACTGCTACCGGAAGTAATGGATGGGTAAATGCACCCTATCCGTTGTGCTCTATGTGTCGACATTGTTTCCCGACTGATGTCTTTTACCCCATGTCTAGGAGAGTGCAGTTCAGTAGCCACTACCTGGGGACAAGCCTCTCCAAATCGTACTACGATCATGTGTCCAGAGACACAATCCTTAAGTCTAGTGCATCCGCATAGACCAGACAATGTTCGTATTAACGACTTGCCTTTCCGTCAACAATCAAGACTTACCCGCTCGTTGGTTTGCAAGATTCGTATTTTTATGAGAGTCACACTGTATATTTAGAAAGATCCCTATTGACAACACGCAACACACCATTCTGCCAGTTAGTGGAGCCCGGGGAGTATCGCAGATGAGCCTGGGGGCTGCCGCTTTACTCGTATACTCACCGGTACTTGTTTAGGTGATGAAATATAGATCAAACGGTAGGATTTCGATTTATCTTGTACGCGTTCGGCAGCCTAGTTGAAACCTCAAGAAAGCAGATCATTTTTGAAAAAACAGAATGTGAGTTTGATTTCAGCTTTCATTTGTTTGGCAACGTAGTCCCTTGTAGGAACATAGCCTGTTGTATCTTGTAAGGCCGCATATGACGCATGTAGCAATACAGGTAGCAATGCTTTGCGTTTTGTTTCTTTATAACGCAGGTCCTTAATCTAATTTCTTCGGAATGGTATTCTTGATTTGCAACCAGAATATGATGTATACCTAGGACAAAGAGTCGGTAATCCGGTTGCACTTTCAGTTTACTCGAAATCGTGTTTGGAGTGAGGTAGAGAGCTCCTCAAGGGATCAGCCTCTGAAATATAAATTCGCACTTTATCATTGCATGTGTCATGTTGCTGCATGTGTCATGTATCCAGATCCCGATAATATTTCGAGGCGACATCCGTGGATGACTCAGTAGGTGCCAAATAAAAAAGCAAATCGAGTGCTAGGCGGGTCTCTCCATATACGAAGTAAATGTGTCGCCGAAAGTCAATTATATTGCTGAGCCGATGTCTTTTATTTTTACCCTTCCAGGTGCCATCTCCGCATCTGATGGTACTAGTCTGCGCATTGACGGCGTCAGTTTCAGCAATAACGCAGCCGGACGGAACGGAGGTAGGGAAACATGTGGCACGAAAGGACGCAAAGTACAGACGTACTATATATATCCAAGTATGAACAGGCCAAACGTAATACGAGTAACACGTTTTCCTGTTGATCTGGGAAACTGTCAAAAGGCTTCGTAGTGTTTATGATGTGGGTGAACCGGCCTCATACAGCTGACATCACGTCAACAGCTGCTGTTTTGCATATTTCGAATAAACAGAAGAAAAGACAACCTAATAACCAGTACAACAGCGGGAATGCGTGCTAGAATAGAGGTAGCATTTATTTACATTTCTTTACTTAATCGCCGGGTTCCCTAACAAAACTTCGTCAGAGTATCATTCTTGTTTTAAATTGTAAATTGGTATTTTTACCTCGGTCGTGGGTTTGGTCATCGGGCGGTGAATTTAGTTGACCCTTGATATATTTTAGGGTGCGGTATAGAGTTATTCAAGTGAGGAGCTTCACAAAATCTATGGTGTACCGTTACCATAGCATGTGCCGGGGGGGTGTAATTGAGAGTTAACCACGAAGTATCAGATGGAAACAAAGCGACAACTACACAGTTAGCGACATCGCGCAAAGGATAACCGGTCGTAGCGTCTTCAACTCTGCACTCGAAACCAACCGTCAGTTTATCCCGAACAGGCCAAAACCGCAAACGAAGAGAAGGAGAGGGGTATTTACGATGTTTTTCACACTTGTTTCTGCTCACAGTGTTGGCTGGTTCGTTTTGCAATGGCTTCGGTGGCCGTGTCGATATTCTGGTGATACCTCTGCCTGCACCACTACTACTGTCACCGCAATTACCGCTACGACCGTTGCTGTTTGTCAAATTTAGTGTTTTTGGCTGTATTGTTGCCTCCCTTTCACAATGAGGCCGTTACGTTAGCCGTTCTTACTATTTCCACTCCTACAAGTCCTTTCTAATTTCGGTCCGGGTGCCGCTTGTTTTCTTCATCTTCCCAAAACCACTTATCAATGAGCTATTCATTGCCCTTCCCATACACCATGTCCTATATGTGGGTAGTGTGTGTTGCGATAGTCGACACCGAGGAGGATAGGTCACGACTTGCGTTGCGGGGCATCAGTATTGCGATTACCGTGGGCAACGCACGAAATGGTTTGTGAGCAGCCGCAATCTTGCACTCTGCCGCTATAATACCACGTGTTTGCTGGGTAAACTACCAGTTCTGCGAACGTGGTGGCGAAACCATGTATGGGTTGGCGCGGGGCCGCGAGTCGCTCATTCTTAACGTGGTTTCGCTATCCGCCACGTTCGGATGTGCGCTTGGCCTAGATTCGCCGTCCCCTGGAAAACTTGGAACACGCGTCACGTACCGCGCGTACGATTGTCGAACACAAATAATTATTCGCCATGTTTGCAACAATGAGCTGGCAATATACGCTACCACACCTTGAGGCATGTAGTTAGATATTGTTTTAGACGTATGGGAAACTGTGGGGTGCAACGCTCGTGAATCCTTAAGTACACCGAACATGTATGAACAGTTTTGGATGATGTGTTCCATCCAGTGGATCCCGGGGAGTATCGCGGATGAACCCGGCGGCTGCCGTTCAACTCATATACTCACGGATACTTCTTCGAGCGATGAATTGTCGGTCAGACGGTAGGGTTTCGGTTCTAAGCTTCAAGTAGAACACATGTAGTCGTGTGTGCAAGTGCGTACCGTTAATGAGAAGGACCGGCGCGGTCCTGTTGTTGAGACCCTCTGCGACCATCAATGTGCCGATCGAAGGTTAATACTCATTCTGCCGAAAAGGAGGTCAGTTTTAGGCTCCTCATCTGTATAGATGTACAATATACAGTATACTGTAGCTTGACCCAATTGACATCGGTAAATTTGACACGTGACATCCCTACAGGTTTAGAGTTGTCATCACGGGGCGCATACCAGGTTTCTCAAGCCGATTAATGGGGTGTGGTAGAGAGCGGTTTTGTGTGAAAACCCCAACACAAACAGTAGGTACCCTCGTTGCCGTAGTTAAACCGCAATTTACATCGGACAACGACGCCCTGATCACGGAACTAAACAGCAACAACGCCTGAGGAATATGAGGATCACTCTCCGCGCCGTTTTGTTTCAAACATGATAATTTAGAAAGCTGCGTCTACGCGTCGACTCCTATATGACCCTACCGGACGGGTTGTGTCTGCACTTTATAGGTGGTAGAGGTGGCGCTGGTTGCGTCCCGTCTGCTGTATAACCCCACGCTGTGTTCTCTGCGCGCGAAACACGCTGTAAGTGTTGAGAAGTCCCATCGTGCGACCTGATCGCTTCCAAGCTTTCAACTAATCCATTGGCAAGTATAGAACCCGCAGGCGATCCGTTGCTCCCTCCGAATCTTAAACATCTCTAAGAGGCTTCCTGTACCGTCATGCCCGCCACGGTTATTCCGGCGTGCTGAAACGACTTAGTTCGTGAGGGACGCCCGAAGTTGGTGGTAGTTATGGGTGCCTTCGTATAGTCGTCAAAGTCAGCACGGGTGAGCTTCATGCTCCTTTGTCGACATATTAAAGAATATTTCGTATTTCGCACGCACACCGCACGAACTCCACTCGAAGTGCATAAAGGGGACACTTTCAATACATAGTTTAAGCCCCAGATTGTTGTGCTCACACCACACTTATCTTTACGGCGACATTGTTTTGTCTGCGTACCTCGCGGAACGTTGGCTCGAGGATACACCTGCGCCCCCTGATACCACGGACTCGGTGCATTACCGTGCCACCGTTCGCATCCGTCGTTTCATCAAAAGGTATGGTGGACCGCAACATGTACAGCCATTTTTGCACGAGGGTCAGCCAGGCGCCACCGTGTCAGATGGACACTATCTCCATCCCGCCCCGTGTCGGGCGGCACCATTCCACCTCATATCGTGGTGCACGGTGGACATTTTGAAATCGCAGGATCGTTCTTGCCCCTTCATACCTCCTTACGAGCTACTCAATTTAAGCATGCCCACTTGTTTCGTGCTTTCATGCTTAGGTGCCATGCTCGCGCAGGATTCGACTCTCGACATTACCGGTGGCACGACGTTCACAAACAACACGGCTTCGGGATCTGGAGGTAGGAAGCGATGCGGTAATGGACGAATCGTAGGTACTTGCTTTCGGAACATATATTCAGAAGTGCTCCATGCTACAGAACGTTCAAGCGATACTCCCAACGAAGACAATGTTGGTTTGAAGTGGACGCCATCAAGGTTTATACACGTCGTTTTGTCAAGTGAACAGTAGTGCTTACTGAAGAACGCCCCCGACCACACGACCCTGCGCACGGGATCGAATGGATCACACGCTACCAGCGTGTCCGAGGCCCACAGGTTTTTAGGGGGCGGCCTCGGCCCATTCGGTTACAGTAGTCGGCGAAAAATATGTAGATCTACCAAGCGCTGATCTTCACGGCGTTCTGGTAAAAGTCATTGACGGAAATTTTGTGGGTACCAGCTGGTGGCTCATGCGCCAGGACGAGGGGCACAGGGTGTTGGTGACGTATGGGCTGGTATCTGCCGAAGACGTGTTATACGATAGAGGCTCACCATTTGGTTTCTGAAGCTCTTCACTCGAGGAGATTTTTACCTTAACAAAAAAAACATTTTTGAGCAAGCTGAAAGTGCAACCCGATAAACAAACCCGTGCCCCATCTATACAACAAAAGCACATTCTAAAAATAGGAGGACATGCCGACGATTTTGGGTTAAGGAGCCCCGTCATCCAGAAACAAAACCACCAAAATGTGCTACCTCTATCTTAGAACGCGTCCGAAGCGAAGAAGGGCAGCTGACTATCCAACGCACGACAAAACGCATAGAATTATCGTGAAGCTGTGCATATACACAAGGTCACGGTCGCCGACGCAAAGAGTCAGACAATCGCTGTTTGACTGTTGCCCCTGTGTTAGTGCGCCCTATACTGCTGCTTTAGTAGCTCACGATGTGCAGGTGTCTGTATTCACGTACCGTGAGCCACAGTCTCATTACTCGCATCATATACGATCCCTCTGTTTAGTTCCAACAAGAGCTTATCGCGCAGATTGCACCCCTGGGCTGCGACAAGGAAGAGGTCGACGAGAAAGACGGAGTTGAATCTAGCAGGTGCCGCACTCGAATGGTCCAAGGCAGTCCCCGCCACAAGTGTGCCACGGTGCAATATTTCACAAAACAAAGTCTGGGAGCAGTCGACAGCAACCTCCGAAAATAAACTCTTCTCGGTGTCATTTCACCCGCGAGGATCGTCACAAAAACATGAACCTCATTGGCTCTCGTACTTTAGCCGGGTACGATAACAAGAACACCCATCTGCAAACGAAAGCAAAGTCGGAAATGTATCTGTTTGGGTCCATCTATCCACCCCCCCTCCCTGTTGAATTCAGTGAAACATTAAAACAGCGTACAGCATCGCCATGGCGTGCGTTAGTCAGAGTCGTACTGCAATATGAGTACCACGGTTTGACCAATATGTGTATGACCGATTGGGCTTCCCATCAGAGGAAGAACACTCAACTGTTCGGAAACATGTTGTGTTTTTGACTTTTCATGATACACGCGAATGCACGTTTCAAATCAAGAAGGCGCCAACCAACCAAAGCCTTTTAAAAATCGCTTACGCGGGAGTATACCTCCGGCGACGCCGCCACCGTCGACTACAAACTGATCAAAGGCCTTTGAAACATCCGTTTGGACGTGTTCTTAGAGGCAGCTGTGCGATCCCACTTTACCTGGGGCATGGGGCTTTTATCGACTTGCACTATCACGTTCATCCCAGTCCGTTGTTTTGTGAGTCATGGCGATCCTCGCGCGATCGTGTTTGAAAAACAATAGGTGACCCCGTTACTTGCGTCGTGCCCTTTTGGATGGATATCAACCACCGCTGTCTTTGCTTGGACATGGGTTTGTCAGGTGGATTGGACTCAACCGACTGCGAAATCGTTAGCATAACTGGAAGTGTATCCTTTTCTGGAAACGTCGCGCCCATCACCGGAGGAGCGATCTCGATGGACTCAGCAGGCTATTTCAGTATCGACGATGCAACCTTCGCGCGCAACGAGGGCGGATCCGGTGGTGCAATTTCAGCAGTAGCAACCCCCGCTGCAGTGGCCCTCAATATTTCGAGGTGTACATTTGAGGATAACAGCGGCACAGATGGGGGCGCCTTGTACGTCATAAACAACGGCGAAACAGGGGCGTACATCCAGGGATCATGCTTCCGCGAAAACAATGCAGGTACTATCATAACATCCCCTATATCCTTAAGGAGCCGTGCTAGCGATACCATCCATAGGGGTGTTGAACGACCAGTATCTGTCAACTGGTGCTGTGGCGCGCTCTGTTTACTTCTGAATGCGGCTCGTGCAACTGCTGTGTGTATAGTGCCCGCTACGTCGACGTGGAAGAGGCAAGCAGAAACGTTAGAAGAAAGATACGCTTGGGTTTAAAACGTTGGTGTTCTCGAGAACCTTCACCTCATGTACTACTGAACATCAGGGCGATTGCATGGAAGCATTGATCGGGTTCAGAATACCATATTTTTCAAAGAAGAGTTTATGGCTGCAGAATTAAGGACACTTGTGCTATACCTAGCAGGCGAAAACGATGCTAAATACTTTCTCCACTCTCAGTAGAGTGACCAAAACGGTTTGAATACCATCGGGTGCTCCTCAACCCTTCGAGCTGGTTGCATCACCACGACCGTCGCCGTGTTGAGCCCCCGAATTTGAAAATATATACGATACCTGATTGCATGTGATACGGTAAGGAACAAGCACGACGCTGAGACACGTTGGACATGGCTGCATACAAAACGTCTAATACGTACTTGGCAACTGTTTGCGCCTGGTCCGCGTGCATTTCTCGATCGCCCCCCTCTGCTCCCTTGTCCGTACTGTCCTCCATTTTTTCAGCGGCGTCGGGGGGGGCGATTTACCATACAGGTACACTTAACGTCGATGACACGCAATTTGTGGCCAATAAGGCCTATATAGAAGGCATGGCCATTGCTGCGCTTGGCACGGTTTATGTCGGGTCCGAGAACGCTTCGTTCGAAAGGAACGCGCTTTATTGTCCCCTGGGCGAGTATGGCTACGACAAGGAGCTTACGGTGAGCTTAGGGGTATGGAGGTTAACAGCTTTGGTCACAGGCATATCTTGCGCTCTTCGTACTTCCGTGAGTGAAGTGTAGAGGGCGGCATAGCGAAGACTTGAACTGACTTCCGTGAGATACGCCGGTTGAACCATCAGCCACAATTCCGACGGCCGGTCATTTGTTTAGGCACGTTGAGGATATCCTACGTATTCTTTGGTGAGTACGTGTTGCTGGTCCTGCCCATCATGTTTTGTTGCCTGGACGGAGGGGTCTAAGGTAACGTCGACCTCCAACACTACCCCCAGTGCTGTGGTAATGCTAATAAAAAATTCTGACTCTGCCACATAATGTCCTCACCACTTGGGGCCCTCTCGTGTCTGCGCCCCTAGCAGGAGGATCTTGATACCTGCCGTGCCGAAGTTGTCTGTACGGGATGTTCGACCGGTTGTGACAACGTCCTCTACGGTTTGTCGTTTGCACCCGATAGCACAGTTCCTGCTGTAGACTGCAAGAGTCTACCCGTTGGCACCGTCGCTTCTTCGGCCGGCACGACCGTGTCGACTATTGAGCTCGCCGAGGGACACTACCGCGTGTCGAATGAGAGCGATGTCGTGCTCGAGTGCTACCGAAACGATTCCTGTCACGGGGGTCTCGACGCTGGTAGCTACTGTGCGCTTCGCTACAAAGGTCCCTGTGAGTTCAATACCAAGCATAGATAACATAGGTTGTGGTGTTCATAAATATGCATCCCCACTGCATTGAACACATTCCATGTATACTGATAAGACCCCTGCGAGTTGCTCTGTGACAACCACATCTCGGTTCATCTGCTTGTGCAATATATGGAATTTGGACCGTCTATCAAACGTCCAGTCACTTGAATGCCCAACGACGCACCGACACTACAAGTCGCCTGCAATCGCGTGCGGTATGAACAAGCGCGTCCTCATGTTTTCGTCGTAAACGCTTTTGCTACGGATGTACGTTTGAAAAAAATATCCTGCCATTTCTTGTCGACGCGTGCTACTGTAGGATACGGGTGGCACGGGCTCGCCAAACTCTGACCAACGAAGCATTTTTACCTAGGAACCACCCAATTTCGTTTCAATGTCATTCACAATTTGCAGAATAATTAGCTAAGCTCCTAAAACATGGGGAAACTTACCGATTAGGCGCTTTACTTTTAATCAAATGAAGTTTTGAGGTGATTGTTTAAGCTACTCTGTTAATGGTGCACCCTGGGCATAACACGCGTCTGACCCCCGCCTGAATGAAGCCTGTCCCGTCCTGCTCGGTGTGAACTATGACCCTCGGTTACCTTTGCAGACTGCGCAGTCTGTGCGGACGGCTACGGTACGGGTTCCGCCTATAGCTGCCACGAATGCTCCGGCAAGAACATGAAATCGGCAGTGGCGCTTTTGGTAGTGGCGACGATTCTGCTCCTGGGCGTCGTGGTCGTAGTTTTGTCGAACCTCTTGGCGATGGTTCCGGTGGACGGCAGTAACGGAGAAGAGCAGGAGGGAGCGCGAGGGCTCATGATGTTTAAATTGTCGTATTTGCACATCTTTCTCGTGAAGTTATTCCCACTTACGTCCATCAAGATCATCGTCGTCGTCTGGCAGATCATCACTCAGGTAAAGGTAGTGCAAATATCTGGAAATGTATTTGCGACTCGTGAGATTTTGATGGCTGGCTTTGAAAGTCTTCAGTGGGCAGGTCTAGACGCCAATACCATACACGTTCCCAGAACCCCCATCTGGTGGGAAGCCACCATCCCTTTTAGCTTTTCAACTATCATGTGAGGTCGGTGGACACAGTAAACAAAGTAGACTTATAATGTAACCGACGCATCAGCACCCACGGACGCCTTTGGTAGGCGAATCGTTGTCCGTGTACTAACCCTGGCACGCACTTCTACGGCAGCTGCAAACTTCCTGAGCAAATGTTCAACGTCTCCCGCTCTATGCCGTATGGGTGTTTTTAGTTTGTTCAGTGAGAGAATGAAGGGCCTTGGAATGACGGAGGAAGCGGCGAGCGAGATAATTGTTCTTCGTCTACGTTTTGCTGACATTCCTACGAAGTACGTTGTCTCGACATTGTTGATATCCACTTGCTTACACGAGCGGAACGTGTGTTACTCGTCCAGCGATCGATGTGTTGATCACTTTTTCTTCCCGCAAACGCCTTCGGTTGTCTGAAACAATGTACACCATGCAGTTCGCCGCCATTGCTGGAGCAGTGTACCCCGATGAGTACCAACGTTTCCTCTCCATCCTGAGTCCGATCAACATGGACATCAGCATCATTTCATCTATCTCCTGCCTTGCGGACATCAATTTTTACCACCGCCTACTGCTATCCACGACCATGCCTCTCATGGTATTTGCAGTGTTGGCTGGTACTTACGCTATTGCGAAAAAGAGAAACCGGAGATCGGAGACTGCTGTACGCGTGGTGGAGCACAAGCATCTGTCAGCAGCGCTGTTCGTCATGTTCTTTGTGTACTCTTCGGTGTCCTTCACAGTGTTCCAGACATTCGTCTGCGACATTCTAGACGACGGCGTTGGTTATCTTCGCGCCGACTACAGCCTAACTTGCTGGTCGGATGAATACACCAGATACGCCGTATATGCAAGTGTCATGGTGGTTGTGTATCCCATCGGTATACCCGCCGCCTTCACTTGGTGGCTCGCGCGTAACCGGCACGACCTCAGCAAACCCGGCAGGGAGACGGTGGCTCGACTTCAGCCGTTCTCCGGTATATGGGCCGCGTACCGTCCGTCGCACTTCTACTA
>JBBMKB010124167.1:0-20069 GCA_037833945.1 Alaria marginata
CGGCACGGACACTGGTTGTGCTGGATGTCGACGGGTAGAAAGAACGGTTTAATGTGAAGAACACACACACACACATGGACCGTACGTGATCGCGGTTATTTTATTTAGTATGGGGTCGGCTGCCTTCAGTCGCTGTTGTTGGTGGGCTATAATATCATGCAGGCCATCTGCCAGTGTTTGGCTCTGGCGTGGTTGTTTTACCACGTCGCCAATACTATCAAGCTACGATCCTTTTTTGTCACCGAGAAGTAATAATGCAGCCAGTACCAAGGTCTTGGACTCGCTTTATTGAGCGGGTGGCGTCAGCCGCAAAAACCTTGTATAATACTTACTTCTGTGTTGTGAGTTGTTCTTGCTCTTCCGAAATATACAGACAGGGTGGGAAATAGAACACTAGATATCTATTCGGTTGATAAATAATCAGCAACAATCCTAAAGGCATTCCGTGCCAGGTTCAGTGTTGGGCACTGAGACCGATCTTCGGTTATTTGACCGGAAACAGAGACTCGGTTACTTGTAACCAAAACCGGTCATTTCGAAACCGGTTATTCGGCTAATGAGAAATAACCGACCGTACATATATAGCCGACTCGGTTATTTTCGGTCGGTTATTGCGTCCCCTATCCCCTACTTCATATAACACCTCTGTGTCTTCATGGAAACCCCTATATATCAGCACAGCAGCGCAGGGCACCAACACAGTACAGCGCACAGCAGTATGTGCCGATGTGCCGACAGAGGCGCACTCAATATATATTTATTTTGTCCATGGGCGTGCGAACGCACAGCAAAATAGCCATTTATGTACAACAACCGACCGAATAACAGACCGGAAAGTTCTCGGTTTCGGTGACCGAGAATATCAGAACAACCAAAGGCAATCTTTGGTCGATTACCAGATAACCGACCTAACAGGAAAATGGCTTCGGTGCCCAACACTGGCCAGGTTGCAAGCGTTTCAAGTATATCACACACAGCTTGCAAAGATAAGTTTCGACCAAATTTTCGATCTCACAGCTGATGTGTATTTTTAATTTTTCTAATATATATTATATATATATTTTTTGCTCATCCCATTTATTATGTCATAGTATCTTCGCTCTTTCTTCTTCTCTCTCCATCTTCCTTGGAACTTAAATCCGGGGTCACCTAGCAGGCCCTTCACCCCCCTCCCTGCTACGGTATGTGCCCAAGTTTTTATCGCTAGAAGAATGCAGCCCTTTCTTCCCTCGTCGTCTCGCATCGAATTTTGCTTACCCACGCTGTTAAACGCTCTCAACTGTTGGTCCCGAGAAAAAGTCTCGGGTACGAGTACCGAGATTCGAACTCCGGATCCGACCTTCGTATGTAGTCTTCGAGGCTAACCGCTACCCCAGGGCTACTTGATGTGTGCGACAGCGTCATACGAAGTTTCAATGTCTTTCGCTTTTCGCTTTTCGGCACGCCCTAACCCTATACTCAAAATATATGCCTACTTACTGTGGTTGTACCAGGTACAACATAGAATAGATGCCCTGTGGAGAGAAAATAAACTAACGCAAAATATCGTTGGGTGTAGACGACACGAAGCATGCCGCGTAGCTAATGTCACTATTAATACCTGCTACACCATGGCTACACAGACAAAGCAGTCGTCAGTTTTGCTTCATGCAAATGCTACAAAATGTGGTGTACAATCAAGGTATATGTGTATGGTACAATCGCCAATGCACCTCTACTGAGATACACGCACAGCAGTATATACAGGGTACCTGTATACGCCAGATGCAATAGACCAGCCAGCACTTCCCTGCAACACCTGTTTTATCGCGTGCCCAGCTTACCCAGCTGGCTGCTGGTCTATTTTGAGCTAGTGATTGCTTCCCGTCTGCGGTACTCAACAATTCTGATCGCTGGACCAGACATACTTTAACCGTCAACGACTACCAGGTGAGTGAGAGGAACGCGCGCCGTTATATCGACACGCCAAGAAGAGCTCATGCTACGAATATAGAGCTCTTTCTACACCGCGTGGTTTCAGTGTGGTGAGTGGTCTTGTCCAACCTCTTCACCGTTGTATTATTCACAATGAACAACAAGCCCACGAATCCTGCAGTTACTTTCCTCTCATAATTATCAAATACGTCAGCAGTGTGAGTTCGACCAACTTGATGGTCGATACTCATCTTTCCAAGCTGCGTGATACTCCAGCCGCACGTTTTTACGCATGTTTTCCTCTTTCAAGGGGTTCAAGGTATGTGTGTGTTGTCGCCCCACGTATTATGGGCGCCAGATGTTTTGATGCACCAGCCGGGGTCAGACAGGGGGAGGTAAATACAGGAGATGTATCTCCACCTTTCCGGTGTTTCCTTCATTTTTATCGCATGAGGTGTTCAGCCGTCCCTTTCCCTCGTCAACGTTTAAAGTCGAATTCGTTTACTCACGAATAAAGTATCGCTTTCCACTGCGAAATGCAAGGTGTATCCTGTAGGTCAATGACCCCCCTGGATGCTGCCAAGGTGAGGGCCATATCGGTCCATAATGAATCTTCGCATTAATACTTTGTAAACCGTATGGAGGGAGACAAGATCTACCGTAGTATTAATAGTACTAATAATACGGCTAGTACACGTACTCACCTGGTATTTCTTATTTTATTCACCAAACTGATGTGTGTGTGTTCTTCACATTAAACTGATTTTTCCACTCATCTACACCCAGCACAGCCAGTGTCCGTGCCGATGCCTCCTAGGAAGACGAGCTCTGTGGTCACACACTACAAGACAGAGATAAACATTGCAAATACAGGAGAGTGATTGGGCCATGCAATGCCGATCGTAATGGGTACGAGGAGGGCATAACATATCAAGCCAGCACACCAGGCTGTCTGCAATGGAAAAATAAAAGAGGAATAAGAAAGGAAACTAAAGTGAAAATCAAAAAAAGAAAGAGAAATCGCTTGGCACAGAGCAACGAGTGCGTAGTATATTGTGTGCATAGTGTCAGTATGCGGAGTAGCGCCGGGTTCCGCTAAAGTGCCGGTATTGACGGCCAGACTATACCGACTATACCTCCATACTACAGAGAGACCCCTACGTACCAAAACTGTGAAACTATGGAACTAAAGGAGAAAGCATCACGTGTCCTCGCGTATGATATACTGACATAGGAACAAGCAGGCTTCGCCTAGGCGGGCTGACGTCCGCCTGCGGCTCCGCGCATGCCCGTAATGACAGAGGATGCAGCACATAAGCATGCATGCGTCAGAGTACTGCTAAGAGATGAATAAAAACGAATCATTTTAGAGCGAAGAGAAAGAAAACACGGAAAAACAGCAAAACAAAGCTCGCCATCTGGCACAATGACAACCACGTTTGACTCAGGGCACCGCACGAGCACGGTCGGGGCGCCTCCGGCGCAGTAGGACTAGGGGAGTACGATGAAGGAGGTTCGGACCGAGGGGTGGTTATCATTGAAGGTTAGCACGGCAAAAGCTAACAAATACGTGTAAGAAAGGCTGTAGAGCGCTCAGGGCACACCGCCAATATCAAGATATCTGGGTTATGTTGTTTGCGACAACGATTTCGAAAATTATTATTTGCGACACGGTGTCGCGAAAAAGACACTCTACTTGCGACACCGCGCCGCGATCGCGGCGCACAGCTCAAGTTGGGTTTGGGGTCATCGTGCAGGGCCGTCATTGAAGCTATCGCATGGCCAAAACGGGCCAGCATCCGAGGAAACACCTGGCACCTTGGTCCACCCCCAAAAATTTGTAATCGGTGTCGCAACTACGCCGTACTTACGACACCCGTGTCGGGAAGAACTCGTATTTACACCACGTCATGTTGCGGCGCACTCCGTGGATCGGCCAGGCACTGCCATTAGTGTGTCGGCATGGTGTACGGCTGTCATTGAAGCTATCACGTAGCCGAGACGGGCAAGTGCTCAAAGAGTTATATGGTATCCTGGTGCACCTGCATCATAATATTCAGATTTGTGCTGCAAAACGGCCTCATCTACGACACCGGCATCGCGTAGGCCTACCACTGTAGCCATATAGAGCTAGCTGCTAGCCCACTTAGCTAGCCCACTTAGTCAGCGCTGACTGAGTGGGCTGGCAGATAGCTCTGCATATCTAACAAAGGATGTGTCGTGAGTTCAAATCCTGGCGACTTCGTATTTGGCTTTTTCAAGCGTGCGCGCCGGACTCATCACGAATGGTTATGATAGAGTGCCGTAGAGCTGGCAAGGGGAAAACCCCGGAGTTCACTGTTGAAAAACGTCTCCAGGATTTGACGAAAACATAAAAATATTGTGTTAGTTATTTAGAGCTAATGACTAAGTGGGCTAGCAGATAGCTCTAAATAACTACTAATGACTAAGTGGGCTAGCAAATAGCTCTAAATAACCAGCTGTAAATAACTAACATAGCCTCTCTTGTCCGACATGAGGTTAGTCGGCTGCCTGTCGCGCTGCTTCTGTTGCCTGTTGTTCGTGTGCGTTCAACCTAAAATATATCACACTGCTGCTCGGTATTGTTGAACAAAAAAATGCACTTGTATACCCAAAACGTACTTATGTACGACAACCATCGGATTTCGTTCCGTCCAGCCAGCATCACCTATCAATCTGGGGTTTGAGGGTGGTTCTTATCGAAGGACATTTTGTCGTAAAATCGGGACAAGATCCACGGATCCAAAATACGAAACAGGTGTGGGTCCATGATTTTGGAACATACTTATCTCGATGCAAGAGTCGCCCTCCGAAGCATTGCCCTTTTCAACGTATTCAAAGCGAGGAAAATATCAGTCGATACAAAGTATACTGACCATCCCACCCGCCCAGCCTAGCATGATACATTTGTGTTCGCAATTTGGTCTTTACTGGGAAAGTACGCGCACTAAGCCCGAGCTTAGCGCGGATCCCGAGCTTAGCGCGGATGTATATGCCGGGCGAGGACCTGTTGCTGGAGCAAGAGGCCTCATGAAATCCAATAATTACTTTATAAATGATACTGTATGCGAAGTAGTAGAAGAATACTGGAGAAATCTCGGTTTTTCCCGAAATATTTCTGAAAAAAGCAGATAAAAATCAATCCTAGAAACCCTCGCCTGGAACTTTTTAGGTATTTCATATATTTCTTAGGTTTTTAGATACAAGGGCAAAATGGATCGGGCAGCCGCACCGTGCTAGCTACTCCACCCCTCACGAGCACACAAGATCGGCTCGGGTTGTCCCAAAGGTCTTCCACAGGCCATGACCGAACGCAGAAGGCACAATTGCTTTCTGGGCTCTCATGGTCGAATTGACTGGCGACCGCGCTGAGGTAGCCGACCGACTGAGCTCGCTGAGGGCAGTATAGCTGAGACGCTTGTCGCGTTGGGCGTTGTAGTGCGACGAGTTGGTGATGGATTTCACTCCCCAAGTCACCGAACCCTGCCTACGAGTCAGGCCGACTGCAGTGGGACCACCACACGGAGGGTTTCCGCGAGTGCTGCTGCTCTAGTGCCGATTGTTTGCTGGGTAGATTATTGTTTAGCGAGGCAGCTGCAGCTGTACTCGTTAGGATTCACCCATTATCGAATTTGGGAAGATATACAATACCAAAAATTCAGGAAAAACGGAAAATCATACGTATCGTTAAGATTGACCCTAGGCAGATTACCTACGTATGTTGGTTCTCTATAATCATATAAAAATTCAATAGTGCTTTTAGCACGGGGTGAGTTTGGTTATTATTGAAAACCCAGCAGGCGTGTTCACTAATCGGTTTGACAAAAGGAAGTGTCTAAATCGACCAATAATCGAGAAGTGGTAAAATACCATCTGCCAGACGATTCCTTATACATTCGCGTTGAACATAAGAAGGAGCACATAATGCATTGCAGTACGACAGCCAGGATTTTGGGTTCTGGGATGGCAGTCACGGCAGGTGACGTGTGCTATCATACTACAATAGACTAGACTATCTGTGGGTTCTTCACATTTAACTGATACTTCCACCCATCTATACCCAGCACTACCGGCGTTCGTGCCGATGCCACCCAGAGATAGGAGCTCTGTGGTCACAAACTACAAGACAGAGACACCCATCGCAAACACAATAATGTGGTGATTTGGTCATTCATGCAATAAAACCGAACGCAATGCATACGAGGCTGGAACATATACAAGCCAGCACGCCAAACTGCTTGCAGGGAAGTACAGTGTAAGGATTGCATATTTTGGTCTAGAGGTATTTGCCTAACTGACGGGGCGCCTAACATAAAAGAGGAATTACGGAATTGCCTAATATCGTCAGATTCTGCTTTTGTTGTTGTGGGTTTTGAAATATTGCTCGCTGCGTACGTCCATAAATAGGTCATTGCAATGTTCACTTGGTTTCACCTTCGTTCTTCCTTACAGCAAGCTGTTGTCGTGGGTATATCCCCTTTGTCCTCTCATCGTGTCCAGCAGCATGATATTGTACGCCACCGTCATGGTCCTTGTTGGGTCGGCAATTTCAGTCATCCGAGGCTCAGAAGCAGGCATATGCCCATCATCTACTGTTTCAGTCAACCTCACTAAAGCCGCAGACCTACAAGACCTTAGGGATGCTATGAACTGCTCTGGCCAAGGAGAATTCAACGTCGCCTGGAAAAACAGCTTGCACATCAGCCAGAGGATCGAGATCACCGGCTACAAGACTGTGAGGGTGGCCGGGTTTGGCTATCCAACTATAACCTACGGGCTTCCCGACAACAACGGTGAATCTACCCTCGGAATGTTCTTGGTATCTAACGGGTCCAGCCTGACCCTAAGCAACTTGGTCCTTGACGGAGGGTACTCGGATGAGGAGGGAGCTGTCGCCGTCCATTCGTGGAGCATCTTGTATGTACTAGGCTGCACCTTTGCGAACAACACAGCTAATATCGGAGGTACGAAAAATTATCGCGCACAGGACGGATCACGAGCTAGCTCATCTGTCCCTTATAGCTCAAACTCGGCCAACATATATACAGTAAATATGCACATAAAGGCAGCCCACAACCGGCTAACCTGTTCTAGCTCATGTAGCTCTTGCATATAGTGATTGATCTACCCTGAATTGATCTACCCGGTGGGTCCTAGGTTGGGTATTCTGATGTTTGCTATGTGCCAAAACGTGTGGATGCTGATAAAGTAAACAATGCAAACCACTAAAATTACTGCGATTCTCCTATACGCACGACGATGCACGATACCTAAACATGGGATGGTGCGTTGGTGCAGGAATATGTTTCCCCCGAAAAGCAACGACAGGCCCTCATGCCAACCCACCTAGAACGTAATATGCCCACTGTAACCCTGCACGTCAATTTATCTCTTCATATCGACTGATGTAGCATAACGTGCCTTCTCTTTCAACTCACTAGTTCTGTAGTTATCCCCACACGATGTGACGCGATCAATTCCATGCAGTGTGCAACGCAGCCCTGAAGATTTGAAATGAACCCGTCCCGCCTCAATCGGCCAGATTCCGGTATTTGTTTTACCCTCACAGTCATTGCCGGCAAGCCGTATGCCCAACACTCCGACATCCGTTTTCGATGGCGTTGCGCGCGCGACACGTTCTGGTTGAAGCCCGCTTTCGGTGTCACTCGACCCCGAGCATAAGGGAGGCTCTTGTCGAATTTTACTGATTGCCGGACCAACCGGGTGAAAAAATGTGAAGCAGTCAAAGGCAGGGGGGCGCGATAGTTGAGCGGGGAGGCAGCGTAAGTACGTACAGCAATCACTCCGATACACGCATCGACAAAATGAGGTAAAGCTTCTTTCGTTACTTCCCCTGCCTACCCGTAGGTGCCATATATGCCAACCGCTCGGAGATATACATCGACGGTGTTACATCATTTATCAACAATTCCGCCAACGTCGGAGGTGAGAAAACAACACTACTATTTCAATGGGGTTCTTCATACTTGCAGAGCCCTACGGGCTGGGGCATTAACCACCTTGTTTTTGGCGATGGATTGGGAGTGGTTGCGGCATTTACGGTATTGTGTGTTATTAACGCTTCCAAGCCTGTACGGCGTGCATGGTACCAAACCCCCTCCAGACAACCATCGTTTAGGGTGCAAAGGTGTCGTGAGCAGTGCCATCGCCAAACCTGACGTGGTCCAATACTTTATAAACCGATCGCGACTATGAGTATTTATATTGTTCGTGATCACCTACCTGTTTGCGTACAAATTCGCACGTGTCCAATTGCCAAATTGTTATACTATACTGCGGTCCGCATGGAGTCGTTTGGATATATGAAGAGCAAAGCTTTGCGAGCAAACCTGGTGAGCCGCGATCGCTTTTTGGGATAGCATAATCGGTACCACAAACCAACCACGCACCGTCGACGTTGTTTGTCTATACACCACTCACGATACGCCTTTGTAGACCAGCCAATTACGTCTCAACGTATATATACACAAACGTTCCCCCCATCACATCCAGAGGGCAACGATGATGCCTTGTGACTATCCGATCGATGTCCCCATTTTTCCTGGTGTTCTTGTCAACTTTGGTAAGCACCCGCACTTGTTCTAAGTTTGCAGAGGCGCGGGGCCAATACTGTCCAACTTACGTCAGAGTCTGTAGCACATAACGGCTTGCCGACTAAATCGTTGAAACTCTCTGATAGGCGTGCACAGCAGCGCCTTATGGTGTGCTCTACGGTAGCCAAAGCCAACCGTGGCGAATTGCAAAGTAAACCTTGTGTTGTGTTCACGCGCAACCTCACCACGGGCACGCCATAAGCTATGGTGCGCTCGACGTGCGGGGCAGATATCTCACTGCTGCTGTCGTACTGACCCATTAAGAGGAGCTTTGATGTAATCTCAATGAGCGTTCCGCTCCTCTTACTATGTTTTTACACTGTCTTCCCGGGGGACAAACTTTGTGAGGGATACAGTACTATATTCGACACTTGCACAACTCCCGTAATTGTTCGTATCAAAGTGAGTTATTTGGACACGGATTAGACGGTTTTAAGATCGACTGTCCCCATTTACGACATTCTGCATGTGGTTTCTCGCTAATCGTCACTGGAGGTCTGAAGGATTACCGATGGGTGCTTTTTATTGTTAGAATTGGAGTGTATATTTACCGCATTCCGCTATTGGCGTTATGCATCGCTTGCCGTTGTAGAGGCCAATGCATCCGAACCATGCCCTGGTCCTCCCGCGGCAAACATCCCCGCCTTCACTTATGGGTGGTGAAAACGTTGGAGGAGTGGAGTCATCACACGGTAAGGGTGGAGAAAAAGGTTTCTGAGCTCCTGACATGAGAAGCACAATGTCTCACCCGAAATATGACTTCCAGGATTTTCGTTGGCGCAACCCGATCAGCACTTCTGTTCGCTAGTCCTAAATCCGATGCACTCGTCAAATGATAGTACCAACCTTCAGTTCCTCACTTCAGAAGCTTAACCGGTGAGGAACTGTAGACCTCAAAAAGTGCAACCCCTACCGTGGGATGACTCAGTGCTAGGGCTGCAATGCTTTTTTCGGTTTCGGGGTCCATTGTAGAAAAGCATCGGCTGCCCTCTTGCACTTCTGCAGGCGCATTGTATGCTGATGGAGGCTCTGAGATCATATTCCAAGGGAGCACCTCGTTTGCCCACAATTCAGCCTCGCACTTTGGTGGTGAGAACAAATACGAGAGTATATGGCATGAATTTCCGAAACAAGCTTGGAAGTGCGTACAGATTACAGCTATCGTGGAGTTAGCGTGAAGAAATGTAGTTTTTATTTAATTTGGACGAGACACGCTGGACACTAAATGGGTTTTAATATTTGATGCTCTGGTTGCTGCTCGTAGTACCGTATGTGTCGAGCGCGGAACACAACCCTTGCTCGTTTTCGAACCTTTGACATAGAGCAACACAGTAAGAGGATGTCGAAGACACGCGGTTATGATCGGGTATAATGCCATCCTGTCATAACAAAACCACCACCACCAGTAGATAATGAATATTTTTGATGGGCCCTCGAATTAAATTGGCCCTCCCGCAAAGAACAAGGCTACGGTAGGGAGATTACGTTTGGGGATCGTTTTTGTATCCACTCAGAGTGGAGTGGCTACCGCGTTAGAAAGTGTTTTCCGGTTTCGTGATACGTATGCACCGCCACCAAAACGTTTCGTACGATGTGCCCACCAAACCTATCCTTGTCCGTGTGTGAGTACCATGACATCGGAATTGACAAAGGCGGTAGATTTAACAATATAGGGCTTTATGGTCCCTTAGTACACGGTTATCTACCCTTCCACTCTGCGTGAGCAACATCCAGGCCCCTTCAGTTGCATCAGGTGGTGGCAAGGTTCACATCGCAGAGGCAGCACTTACTGGTCTCTCGGGAATTCTGGCATGTTTTGCCTACGACTTGACGTTTGCCGTCAGACCACAGTACGGTGGTAGTGAAGTATCGACGCCTACGCAACCCGGTTGTTAAATACAGGTGGTCAGTCGACCCCAGCCGAATGTCGTACGGGCTCTATAGACAATCGCCTACAGAGGCAGCACTGTGCCCGGGTGACGAGTGCCCAGTCTGCACTAGGATGTAACATGATGTCCAGAACTGCACAATTATACTGCGTGATGATTCGATACACCTTTTTAATTCACTGTAGTTGTTTCCACTTGGTGTCCCATGCGGGCAGTTTGTGCAGCGAGCTCTATACCTATGCATGCTTGAGCACAAAGGACACAACGGACCCAGGCCACAGTAGGGATGCACCTATTATTCCACCTATTTGACCTGTTTGACCTATTGCACCTATTTCTGTACCAAATACACGTTTTGTGTCATTCCTCACGTGAGAAACTCATCGGTGGATTAAGAGAAAACAAGAAAGAACAAACTCGGTGAACACTCCCATGGCCAAGGACAATAAAGAGTAGTTGACCTAAACATGCTACAACATGATACCTATATGGAAGTAGGCGTAACGTTTTGCAATCGGTTCATTTTCTGGTCTGAGCGAGGCGCACTTACCCGTAGTGTGTCTGTTTGCCCACAGGTGCGATATATGCTCATGGTGGAAATGTCCACGTCGAGGGGGACGCATACTTTGACCACAACTCCGCGGAAATCGGGGGTGAGAATAACACGCACTATAATAGAATGCATTCACTATTTGAGAACAGCATGCACTATATGTGAACTGCACTGTATTGGAACAACATGCGCCAAATCAAACCATCACGCACTGTATGGGAAAAACGTACGCGGAAAGAGAACAACGTGCATTACACGAGAACATAATGCACTACACGGGAACGTCATTGCACTATATTTTGTGTGGTAGCAACATGCACTAAGTTCAGGTACACATTATACATAGACCTGTTTGTCCTAAATACACCAACCGGTTTGGTGTCTATGTGAGGATTACACGGTCCTTAGTCCAGGACGTCGGAGGCCAGAAAAAGTCCTGGTTGACGGTCCCCGCCATGATCTTTCGTTCGTCCGCAAAAAGTTCAGGACAGATGGCGGCGACATATCCAAGCGTATGCCGTTGTCTCTGTTACTCGCGATGCCCTAAGTTGCAGTCCAGCGAGGTATGCAATACCACATACTAAATCCAAGGTAGGACCACATACAAATTCTGACCCGAATTTTCGCGTTCTAGCTATTCTGGTAGTAAATGATGAGCCCTCACGTTGTTTTGGCCCACCAATGTTATGATATGGGCCCATTGTTTATGTGGAACAATATCGTGCTATATAGCACCATATTCAGGGTTGGGCAGGACCGAAGGTGCCGGTGCGCGCATGTGCGAATCTTTATTTTACCACATGCTGTTCTAAGTTGGTTGACCACGATTGGCGTAAACTATACCACGACCAGTGGTATCGAGGCCGTTGTGTTTATCGGGACACGACGATACTTTGTGTTTGTAATATATGGTTTTCGTGTGCGTTTGTGTCATGCAGGTGCCATCTATGCTGACAACGGGTCGATGTTCACCTTCGACGGCTACACGTCCTTTTCGAACAACTCGGCCAAAGCATCCGGGGGTGAGAACGGAAACGGAAACAGCTTATGATTTCAGACGTGTGGCTGGAGGCACTTTTACCGTGCAGTATAGCAATAGCGTAGCGCGTTGTGCGCTAGTTGAATCGTAAATATGACGATCGGCGCCTTGTAGTTTTGGCAGTTATTCATATGAGTAGCACTTTGTTTTATATTTCGTTAGCCACGTGATTGGCCTTTGGAGCATATGGGCCGCCAGTCCATCTCGTACATACCTGGTATACATTTCCTGAGGAAGCTCTCCAGCTGGACCATCACGGTAACGTTGGCTTGGGACAATACCCAACACTGTTGAAGGCCCAACGGCTGACACAAACTGCCCTATTGATTGAGTTGAGCATCGTTCGCACTTAAGTGGTCGTACCTGTTAAGGAATAGGAGACCAAGCGTTATATTTTAATTTTCTCGTAACGTTGTCAGGGGTAGTTATGGTTTCGGAAAAGTACCCAATCGCCCTAAATACTCGGCAACCATCACAAACGGTTCAATATTTAAGTGGACTGTCCCGAAATATGGGGCCTATTGTTTGATACCAGGTTTACACTGTTGTCTGTTTGTATCGATGTAAACTATACGACATGATGCGCAGAAAGGACTAAACAGACATCCGGGCCAGGAAAATAGTTACACGCACTCTAATATACATATCAATAGTTTGTTTTGACGGCCGCAGTGATGATCGAAGTTTGCAGACAACCATAGGGGGTATGATGTGTTTCGCCTACTCTAAGTAACACTACGTATAATACAATCTACCGTTGGCTCTCCTCATCATGCTGAAATGTATCATATAGCGCACTACTGAGATAATTCATCGGGCAGTGGCATTACTTTCCTGGAGCTCGTTAGGAAAGTAGCTGTCCGTCGGTCAACTGTGATATATTGAACCAGCAGTATGCCCACCAAGCTATTATACCATGCCATTCTAACCAAACCCTTGCTTTCCTTACTTATAATCCCGCAGGTGCTCTATATGCTCACGAATCGAGAGTACAGTTTGTCGGAGAGACCATGATTGCTCACAACTCGGCAGACTTTCGTGGGGGTGAGACAAGGGAGTCACGTGAAAGGGATGTGCCAAGAGCGTGTTGCGACGAAGTCCCTAACCATTGACGGGGTAGGAATCGTTTGACCGAGACGAATGGGCCAGGTCTGTGCTCATTGATCGATCTTTGGTTTGTTTCCGGTTAACGAACAACAACCACAATACTCTTAACCTCATTGTTTTCCCTCAAAATAACTTCAACGCGTGCAACGATAGAGGTAGCACTGTTTGGCCAAAATATTTCTGCTTGTCGGAGCTCCTCAATTAGACTACTAAACTACATACCCAAACTCGTAATGAATCCCGTGGTTTCGGTTTGAAATGTTTTCGGTTTCACACGTAGGCCTTTGCATTCTTGATACTGTGGGGTTAAGCGTACGATGAGATGGATATATATGTCAAGGTTCTCAAGTGAGGGGAATCACGAAATTTGTACTTTTACAAATACCGTAGCACGGACATTTCTTGGTGAGCGAACAAGAAAACCAGGTAGATGTCTCCGATCAATCGAGTTTCGTATCGACCTCCACTCTTGCCTTTCCCGTGGACAATGCCCGCAGGGGCGATCAATGCCTTCCGGTCGGAGGTTCATACTGACGGCGGGACATATATTGGCAACAACAAAGCCGACTTTGGAGGTGATGTTTAACCGTTTTTGGACGCACATACATATAGAGCCGCCAGCTTAGTTAAAAGTTTGGTCTCAACCAGTTTGGGACGGGGTGCATATTGCGTCGGCTAACGGCCACAGGCGCGACTGTCTACCCAATAAATTTGAAGCTGCAAGGTTTTTCACCTTTTTGTGTTTTGCGATGTAAATGACCATGAGTTATTCGTCGCGCTCCGGTTTTGGAGTGAGGTGCAGAGCCGTTCACGCTAGTGCCGTGCCTAAATAAAGCCGTTAAAATAGGGTTCAACCTTCTACCTCGGCCTGGGTCCCCACATATATTATAGCATATAGCGCACTATAGCGATCAAAATTTAGTTTGATTTTGGTGGTGTCGGCGTTCTGCGGGAGGTACGAGCTGTTTAAAGTACTTCAACTAGAATTCCTTCTATTCATAGCGAACTCTTGGGTAAGTGCTGTCGGAAGGAATACTGTCGGTAGGAGTGCTGTCGGTGAGGGTGTATCTCCATCATATCATGCGCCGTACGTGAGGAGCTCTTTGCCTCACTCAAAAGCTGAGTTTTGGGAACAGAGTAAACCTACCCGGATTACCCACCCCATCGGCTCCGTCCCGCCAGTTAGAATTTGGTCCGCCAAAACGTGCTACGGGGTCCCTAGTGTAGCTCGCATGGGTTAGCTGCACCCTTGTCGTACGGGTCCTCGCCTTTTATCTCGGACACCCTGTTTATTTTGGCTCGGCCGACAAATGGCCGATACTGCAGTCGTGAGGTTACGCCATCATTTTGTGCCTCTGAATCCCAAAAGGCTTGTCGTAGTATGCATGTGTGTTGAGTCCTTTCGCTCAGGTTATTATTTTATGTCCGTCAAGAAATTCGCCACCGGACTTTCACGGTACTATGCGTCTTCTCGCCCCTGTGGATGAATGACGTAAACCATTTACAGACGTGCTGAAGCTGGTCCTGACTCCCAGCGTGCTGTCCAATGACCATCCATGTTCACAGGCAGCGATCATCAACAATCGCAAAAAGTTAACAACCGCGTTGATGGCCGATACTCGCGTTCCCGCAGGTGCTATGTATTCTACACACTCGATACTTCATATGGACGGCAACGTCTCTTTTTCCAACAACGCTGCTGTGGAAGATGGAGGTGAGCACAAAAAGACGGCGCACCAGATTTTCCAGCAAAAGGTTCAAAGAGGTACAGCAAGGTGCACAGCAGTAGTCCTCATTTGAGAAGGGCCTCTTTTTTGTGGACTCTGTAGATGGCTGTATTGAAAACGCCAAGGTAACAGATCAAACGCTGTTTGGGTCAAACCGTGCCCTGAGCAGAAATGAAACTTCGCGCTAGCGTCGTTTTTGTTCGACTCTATTAATAGGTTGTTTTAGTCATACCCTTGGAGGGACGTTTTTGATATGGATGGCAAACGGCCAATTTCGGTGTATTATTTACCCAATCACCAGAAACGTCATTCAAGGCATGATACTGGATATTTAAGCGCAAACAATTGCGGTGGTAGGCTATACCATCATCATACAATTTGGGTCGGTGTAAAAACTTCATTTCTAATGGCGCGGAAAGAGTTTCCGTTGTTTTAGTCGGTGTGTCTAGGCTCACAGCCTAACGACTAAGCAACTGAGGAGTGCGGCCTATTCTGTCGCGAGCGGGAAGTATTGGGCAGTGCATGCTTTGCCCGTGACGACGCGTGCGTGACGCAACTCCTCGCACTGGTGTTCGGCATGCACGGCATCACCTCCAAACGCAGCAGTCTGCGTCCACGCGTACTACACTAAAGGTATCATAGCAGGTTTTGGCCAAAATACGTTCTGAAAAACGAGGCCCCTTAACCCCGAATCGTCGGAATATCATTATTATGCAATATTGATATGTATACCTGGGCCACGGGTCTGCTCGTTCGGTTACACTTTCAGTTCACTCCAAACCTGGTTTTGGGTGAGTTTTATATTTCCTCAAGTCAGGAGCTCCATAAACAAATCGTGCACATCCACTTTATGATAAATCCGTCGGTTCATATGGCTAACGATGGAATCACCCATCCTTGTGGCCATTCCCCCCCCCGTACCACCTAATGGGGTATCGGACGAGAGGTTTCCAGGATAATAGCCAACCTGTCTACGGCCTGTGGTATACCAGGTAACTTTAAATCTCTACAGTATGAAGACATAGCTTTTTCTTTTTTATAATATCGTCGGCGCGTGGTTTCGTTGTGCTCGTGTGTTAGCGCTAGATTGATTGTGCTCGGATTACCTGGGCCTAACCCAAAGCATAACAAGCAATGCAGCATCTGGCAAGGGTTAAACCGCATACATGAACCTCATTAGATATCAGTATACCAGGTATACCGGTCTAGATCAAAGGAGGTATATACATACCTCGTAGAAGACGCCTTTCGCTTGGCAGCGGTTGTTACCGCACCACGAGCAAATCAACGATTTTCTTTCGTCGCGTTTGATGTTCATGCGGTCAATTGCATCGACCACATGCAAACCATACATACTCTGGAGACCAGATACTCCTTGCACTCTGGCGTGCCCCACTCCAGGTGCTATTCTCGCCAACTACGGTTCCGAGGTTGACTTGGATGGAACCAACACGTTTGCGCACAACTCTGCTTCTGGGAATGGAGGTGAGCACAACACCGACATAAAAACCAACGATAAAACAAAACGTAGAAAGGTGAGAAAAGACGGAACGAGTGTGGCAATTTCTTTTTGTTCTATTTCATTTTCCATTCGACGATGTGCATCGTGAGTGTCAACAACGAAGATGAACAAAGGCTGAGAAAGTAAAGGCCACAACCATCAAGTGTATTTGCTGACAACCGAACGTCGATTCACACACAGCAAGCCTCGTGAATCTAACCTCAATCCTGTTGTGTCTTAACTACAAGGTAGTGTGTCGCCAGCAATGCGGTGGAACTATTTTACTTGTTGATGATCCGCTCGGCGGGACGAGCATGTGACACCTATCATACGGAATTTGTTTCTGGGATGCGCTGGGCAACGGACGATTTGTCACGTCAGGCGCAACGTAGCACCTTCACATCCTCGAAAGCTGCAATACGATACGATACGAACAAGACGCTAAGCCTAAGCCTAAGCCTAAGCCTAAGCCTAAGCCTAAGTATTTGTTTTTGAGGCTCCTCACTCGAGCAACCCTACCCTATAATACAGTATAATACAGTATAATACAGTATACAGTATACAATATACCTGACACAACAGCCGTCGTTAAGAAACTCAAAATCTTAACCCGATAAACACCTGGTAAAATGGGTATCTGTTATATAACCATCGCATCGTAAGTTTATGTGTATACATGTGTTGGCTTCATATTGCTTCAAAGCGATATGTGTTGGTGTTGGCACTGATAGTTCCCTCTCGGGGCGTAACTGGCAACATTTGTTTTTTCAAACGCGAAGAGACAGACTGGGCAAACCATGGCATCGTTGTTTGTGCCTTACGGCGTTACATGCAGACGGTTGTTTCGGCCACACTTGTCTAAGCCCTCGATACGGCGATCTAAGGACGAACCTCCTTTCGTGTCCGTGTCTGTTGGTGGTATTTAACTCTGTTCACGAGTGGTCGACATTGAAGCTCACGCTGCACCGTGAGGGATGGCATTTGCCTTTTCAGACATTGCCTGGTACCTTATACGCGCCCGCATGGCACTTCCCTCCTGATCCCTTAGGTTCTGTGTTCTCTTCTGAGTCCCAGGTCATCATCGCCGGTACGAGCTACGTTACGCACTCAGCATCTTTCGAAGGAGGTGAAAACGGGTATAAAAGCTTGCGTTGCGTTTGCGAGACAATATCTGTAGTTTGCTTTTGTCGTAGGATTAACGTCTTGTTGCTTCCATCCGTTGGGTACGAACTAGACGCTGGTATGAGGGTGTTCACCCCCAAGTCAAATCTAGATGAAGACTTTGAAGTGGCTATAGGGCACACCTGCGTGAAACGCATGCAACTTCCATTCAACTCATGTTGGAACCAAGGCCACGGTAGTGGGAGTATCTCTTGTTTATTTCGAAGTAGGTAAATATACCCAAATAACCAAAACACAAAAGCACAAGACTCGCAGGGCAAGCCACTGGTGGGATTGGCCCTGAGCCGCTGAAAGGAAGGACACTAAAATACTAAAAGGTCTTTCGCTACCGCAAGCCTTGGTCTGGATCTCTTTTCTTGATGTACACACATGTATTGTATCCCCGGTACAGCGGGTTTCACGTTGTCACTTGCGTGCGCTGGGTGCTTGCTAAATGAATGGTATTTTATCCCACAATTACTAACTACAGGCGGGATTGACTGCTGCCTTTGCTGTGAACCCTTGTTCCCTGTACTTGAAGATAACCCCAGTAACCCGAATTCCTTCACCGTACTCGTAAGCACCGGATACACAGTACTTCTTCCAGCGCATATAAACAACTCCCCTCTGCTAGCTCTGAGTAGGGTCAATTTATCCTGTCCCTAGCGGTGCAAGCTACTTCGTCTGTCGGCAAGGTGATTCTACGTGACCCCTGAAACGCATCGTACGCCAGTCCCTTAGTTAGCAGATATTGTCCTAATGCCTTAAAGCTTTTGAAATCCCTGCTACGGAGGGACGCAAATAAGTTGCGCCCCTCCTAACTCGATCGTACATAGTGCGTAACACATTATGAAAATGCCGCGCTCGATTAGTGAATTTCCATGTAATCTCTCGTCGGTGTCACTGTAGATTTCTCGCTAAACAACCCTGCCAGACGTTTTTAGTAGATGATTAATGATCGTTAAAAGCAAGTACGAACTAATCAATCGCTATTCGGATACACTTCACACTGTGTCCACAGCATACGCAAATTCCCCTAAGTGGATAAATGGCCAACGGTCCTCGGTGCGTGAATAGAAGAGAAGTTCAGCGTCTCTGACGTCGCTTGGGGTACTACCTGCGAAAACACAGCTGAAAGTGTGCGTGCTTTCCCCACAGGTGGTTTATATGCTTCGACGTCGTTGATTATCGTCACCGGAACAAGCTATTTTCTTCTCAACTCCGCCAATGAGGCAGGAGGTGAGCATAATCATATCCCTGATTTCTGCGTTTTTAATCAACGTCTCCAGGGAGTGGGAAATGCCTGCTACTGCTGCTGTATGTACCATTAGCGTACGGTAGCATGGCCTCATGGAAAACGTGGGTATATGAACCGGTTGGGTAGTTGTGCATGTTCGCACTACAGTAGTAGTTATGTGAACCGGTTGGGTAATTTGTTGAATATGCAAATACGTTGTGTCGGCCCCACATGCCAGGCTAAGAGATACTTTATAGGTAGTGCAGAATGTTGGGAGTTTCGACGCCATCGTGAACTACGACACAATCAAAGCAAGCGCCATATAGCTTGTGTTCCGCGGGTACTTATCATTGGAAAACACACCACCGAAACTTCCTTCCAGAAACTGCACACGTATTATATGTTATGTGCCCAACACTAATTGTATACTTTTACTGCGGTGCAGATGATAGTGCCAATGCAATTTTGAAAACTCAACGAGACATAATCAAGAGTAAGAATACAAGGCAAGTTTGCCTTCCCCGACAGTTGTAGCATCATCCAGCACAAATACGGATTCTCGAACGGTTTGTTCGGCCGCTCATCACGATGCACCTCGCTTATCTTGGAGTGGTAGACCGTCTTGAACTTGAAGGCCAGCACACTTTTAATGCCGCGAATTTCCTTGCGAACATACCGAAGTATAAACCTCTTTGCGCCCCTGGCGACCCATTTATACTTTTTCTCAGCCCCAAGTACGGGTACAAAAAATATATAGCATGTCTTACGTTTGAGTTCATCCGGCGAAGGCAGTAAATAGTGGCTACCTTGGCTTTCGGCAGCTGCGACGGAGCCAGGAGTAGCAGTACTGCTTGTAGTATAACGTTGGGGTTTATTAGTAGAGATGTATTATGTCGCGGTCGGGCGTTTTTTGGTTCGATGTAGGTAGCTGCGCTTGTAGTTGCGACTTCATAATCCCAGTATGGGTATTATAGAGCCATCATTATTGACGTCCGAGGTTGTGAAGGCGACATTTAGAGATAACATAATTATACATACGGACATAATTACACCGGCACAAAAACAACCGACGTAGACAGCATTATAAAAATCGGCGTATACTAAAAGACCGGCCGCGCCCGAGAAATAATCGCCTAACGTTGTGGTCCACGAATGGCTTTCTGTGGCGAATTCAGACTGTTTTCGGTCTCGTATCGAAGCCCGAATATCAATACTTCGATGTGCAGAATATGAAGTTAACGTATGCTTCATGATGGGCACACCTACCAACCACTAGACTAGGGGTTTGGAGAGCTCTATATCGTAC
>JBBMKB010124278.1:0-20063 GCA_037833945.1 Alaria marginata
GACGATCGAAGGATGGTAACTACAACACCATCCCAAATCGGAAAGAGGGGGGTCGAAGATGCGGCTATTCGAAACAATTGAAAACAAGACTATAGATCTACCCCCACAGCTCGTAATGAGGCTAAGACGCCTCCAGTAAAGTTGAAACGTCGTATACTAAAAATAAGGGAAAGCACGCCTGGCGAAAGCGGGGCGGGAGATACGAAGAACTATGTTCAACCTCAAGCAGAAACTGAAAGGAAGGCCAGAAGAGGGAGCAGAAATACATTGCGATGGATGCGGCCGGGGTCGACTGCGAAAGACCTGGGAGGGCGCACAACGTAGAGCCGTTGCTCGGATCGCGGGAAACAAATCCAGAAAACTCGCCGAAGGCATCACGAGGGGTGCTGCTCAATATAATTGTTTTACCCTTGTGTTACCGTTACCGGTAACGTGCGTAAAAAATCATCAAGCGTGTCTTGTTTCACCCAATTTTGTTTTCTGGGTATATCTATTCCCTCCCCCCTTGCGTTCCCTTTGTTTATAAATCTTATTATATCTTATTATTTCTCTCGTGCACCTTTTCAGGTTTGCTAGCTTGTGTATGTTCCGCTTTTCGTAGCCAACATTTGGTACGGCATGGCCAAAATCCCGGAGTATTTCCTGGAATCGGGTTCGTCTATATATCCCGTTAATACAACCTCAAATCCCCCCTTACTGTGGCGTATAACTGTGCATTTGCGATGTATGACCTGTACGTATACATACAGGACTTGTGTCGCTCTATTATGATAATAGGATGAGATATGACATGGATCGGCACCGACACTTGTTGATGGGTCATGGGTGGAACAGTTTAAATGTGAAAAACACACAAACACAACTCGATTTTGGATTTTGGATTTTTAATTTTGAACACAAAAAGCGTTGCGGTTCGAGACTCGAGACAGTCTTGAGTTTTGAGGCTTGAGGCGTGAGGCTTCAGGTTCGTACATATGATACGATACACCTATGTTTCACACCTATGCACGTTTCTCCCCCCTTTCTCTCTGCTCGTGAAGACTGTCTATTATGCATTGCGCATTGCGCACTGCTGTTGCACTGAGGACTGCACTACTGCTGTGCACTGCGCTCCCTTCTGGCAATAGGTATACCTGTGTTGCACTACGACTGATATTCGAGCGTGGATGCTGGGCGTTTGGAGAGTGTCTGAGCACGTATTAGACTTCCTGCGCAACGATGACTGACGCCAAGCACGTTTTGTGGCTGGGACTACTTTGCTGGAAAGCGTCCCCCCCCGCTATCGCCATGAACTTTCGAATTCGTGTGCGCTGATCCTTCATGCCTTCGCATGGGTGCACTCGCCACTCACTCATAGAGACGACCACATCTACCTGGCAACATGCACGTAAAGCAAACATACTATTAGAGAAACACCGCATGCACAAAAGCATCACCGCATCATACCACAAACCCACATTGGATCCTTGGGGCCGCCTGCAGGAGGAAACTTCCCATCCCGGCCTCGGGCACTTGGCGCTCGCATTCATAGCGCAAGCGAGAGCCTTCTATGATAGCTTGTCACTCAGCGCGTTTGAAAAAAAAGAAAGTACTGGAACCACAAATGCACAGATACAAAGTTGAATGTTGTCGCGATTGTTGTTGTTTTCGCGTTTTTGACAGTTTCAAAATATCACCTTGGGATGGCGTTTCAATAATTTTCCGCCGAATTGCCTTTCCTTCTGCTATTCTCCAGGCGTTTACACCCTCGTTTCGGAAAGCTACGAGTACTCGTAGCCTTGGCTTGCGAGACAGACACCATGAGGGTCATGATAGCGAACGGCGAAGAAAAGGGGGAAGATCCCCCCCCTTTTGCACCGGGCGCGCCGCCCCCGCCCGACCCTTCAGGAGTAGAAAACGGGGCTGCTTTGGCACCCTCTCAGAATGCCGTACCAAACATCTCTCCCCGCAGCGAAAACGTACCAATATTACCAGCACCTTTACCTTCGAGCAGTACCCAAGAACATCGCCCGTCTGCCTCGGCGGCATCAGCTAGGCCAGCGGGAACAACGGAGGCGCAGCGGGGGAGGACGAATGGTAAGCAACGAGCCCCCATTCTAGCGACCAGGTCAGATGTTTCTGGGCCAGAATCGTCGAGTGATGATGTGGGCGGGGATGGGAAAGAAGGGCGTGACGTGGATGCAGGGCAGTGCGATACCCCCGCTCGGGGAGGCGAGCAGCAGCACGCATCGCGGCTAGGGGCGACGGGCGCAGGTGTCTCTCAAGAGTTTAGTCCCACGTGAGTTTGTTTGCGCTTCAAGTGTGAGAGCTTGAAAAAGGGCGGAGCAAGGCGGGTGGGTTAAAATCGCGACTTTATCTCGACCTTCAATGTGGCTGCTACAAGTACGGGCGCGCAGCAGCTATACGAGCAGCAGCATTGTACAGCAGTAGTATAGCAGCAGCAGTACAGCAGTCTTCAAAACAACGAGCACAACAGATATTTGACTGCTTTAACCACTATGGGCTTAAATATAAGGATCGTTAATGTATTGACATGAATACCAAATAGTCCTTATATTTACGGTCACAGGGGCATGTACGAGCACGACCGACCGGCTGCGTGTATTGAGCAAACCACACGGTATACCGGGTAAGGCACACGCGGTATAGTATCATTATATCATACCGCTGTGTATCTGTGTGTGTCCGGTCCAGAACGCTGATTATTCCACGGGCGTGTTGACCTTCTGCTTCAGCTACCTGGTTGGTACCGGTATGAGTGACCAGGTATACCCGTGGAGTATACATAGTTTGTAGCACACCACCAGTACTGTGTACCTGGTAGTACACAGGAAACGTGCGAGAAGAACCAGAAATGTTGACCCAGGCTGGGTTTTTTTTGGGAGCTGGTGCGTTCTCTCGGATGTACGTATAATTGGTGTCCTGTGGTAGTCTGTAAACGAGTGAGTATGTGTGACGTGAAATGACGAATCAGTGTCACCGTGGGCATTCCAGTCTTCGCGCGGATCAGCAAGGCATTATTTTGGGGGATTGGGGTCTGCACGTCTACGCATTCTCGACTACTGCAGTATGTATATACGTACAACGTCTGGAATATCCCTGTGTTGTAAAGTACTGCTGTATGTTTACCGCTAAGCACGTCTCGACTCGCAAGGCTGGCGTACTGCTGAAGTACTGGTGGAGTTGCTGCCTTCTTCAACTTCAGCACTACCACCGCCGTCGAACTTGTACTGTAGTCCAAGGTATAGCTTTTTATTTTTGTGCACCGTTGGCGCGCCCCAATGCTTTGGTTGTACTCGTATTACAGTACGCGACAGCAGATGTTAAGAATCTGACAAATAAGAATTTCAGGCTCATGTTTTGGAAACAAAATAAGAACAGGGCCTCGTTTGTACTGAAACTAGTAGTGTAAAACACACCCTGCCTTACATAAGAATTCCAGCCTGTCTAGAAATAAGAGATTATTAACCGGTGTCGCGCACTACTACTTTGTAGTATCGTAGTATTAACCCATTTGACATCAAGAAATCATGTCGAAAAAAGTGACGATTACAGAATCGGCCGCAGGAGGCAGCCCGGCGTCTGGATGCGTAGGGGGGTGTCCGAAGTGCAATGAAAGGTGTTGTGCGACAAGCGCCCAGCATGCTGACACTATCGTACTGCTGCACGCGGTTCCTTATCATATCATATCATATCATATCATATCATATCATATTATACGACGGTTGATAATTGATAACATCGCAGTGTTTTTGGTCGGTAAATGGGCCCAAGAGAGGTTAATAACTGCTGTATGTTGACTCGCACCCCGTGCTTCGTCAGAGTTATTATGCTCTCTTCGCCATCTGCGGGATACTCCGGTGGGGTGCGCGCTGAACTCGTTTATCTCGCGTTTTGCTTGGTTTTGCAGAGGCGTGCCCACAGCTCTTCATTTTTTCATTCGGCACAGCAGTGTGACGCAACAGCTTGATTGCCTCGCCAAGCGCTTGCGTTCCGAAAAAAACGACATCCTGAGCTGTAGCAGAGTCTATTCTATATCATATCAGTGTTTATAGTTAAAGTCTACCTTAGACTACTGCCGTAGATCTAGTATTGAATAGTGCTTTATCAAGGACTTGGAGCGGTCTAAGTATGGACCCGGCCCGCCAACGGGGAACACTTGATCTAAGCAAGGCTTGAAACCTTGTTGTGACACCAACCTTAACATACAACCTTGAGCGTATACTTCGGAGTAGATTATCAAAGAGGATTTAGCGTAGCGCTCGCCGCTGAGCACGATTTATGAACCCCTTTGGTGCTTGAAGCGGAAAAACTGTCGAAAAATAGTGATGTTTCCGGAATCGGCCGCACGAAGCAAGACCGGGCTGCTGGGTATTATGGGGGAGGGGGTCCGAACCGCAATGTTAGGAGCTACCAGGTACCTTGGTACCTGGTATCATATACGACACGCGGATAGTATGCCGGTACTCGTTATGTTGCACGCTCTTTCTAGGCGGTTGGTAAGATAGCACTTCTCGTGTTGTTTGGTTGATAAACTGATTAGAAATGGACCTCAAAAGGTTCACACCTCGGACAGATCACGATCTACAGTAGATCATCTATTGATATGATACAACAGATCCTATAGCTGCCGTTATGATATGTTCTGCAGGATCTGTATATGTAGAGTACAGATCCAACACGTGAAACATGTGCTAGATCATGCAGATCGTACGGCTTCCACCCCACAACATTGAGCTAGACCATACAGATCTTCCCTGAAATATCTAGATCATCAAGTGGGAATCGATGATCTGTCCGACGTGTGAAGGTTTACTCCGAATTTCTTAGCATCCCACTAAAAGTAAGTCTGCCGTCCTTTTTTTTTTTTTTGTCATTCGTGGACGTGTATTCTGTATATATAGATAGGATAGCTATTCACTATTCGTAGAGCTCTTGCCAGAGGTTGCGTGATGAGGACAAACTTAAACTTACAAACGTAACGTTGTTTCAGTACTTCGCTCTCTTCGTGTTAATAGTGCCGCAAATTGTTTGTCTGGGGGCGCAGCAGTGGCGCAGTGGCCATTAGCGCTTACCTGGTAAGTATCATACGTTTTTTTGTTCAGGGTTTGGTTTGGATGTTGAACCAAGAGAGTGGTCGTTATAATCGAGAACTTTTTTCTCTCGAATTTTCGGAATTTTCGGTAGTTTTCCCCGCAAAACGCGAAAGAAAGTTTTCCCGGCTTTTCTCGATGACAGGCGACCGAACTCTGTTCACTGCCTGATATTTGTACCAGTATTTTTTGTAATTGTTAAGGTTAACAACGGCTGCCGTACTTGCCTAGAGCAGCTCGACCACCTGGCATACGCAGCAGCAGTGGTGTAGTGCAGGAGGTATTAGCGGAAGCAGCTGTCCGGCAGACAACAGAGTCTGAAATACTTTTGAAGCCTCCCGTTATCATATTGACAGGTGTAGATTGCAATGATCTGGCGATATAATAACGGGGTGTTGACTGGATTGAGATAACTCAGATCCCCAAGGTCTTGAGATGAAGTGTACGGCGATGGCATGGGGGAGAAGACGTGTCCGCGTCTCCAGCAGGGCTAGGAGTGGTAGTGTTACTCCTGTTGCTCTTGTCGTGGTGTGGTGGACGCCGTGGCGTGAGGAGTCGGTGATATGATAGCGATGATCCAGAGGTACGGACGGGTGCCTACCGACGAGCCGAGGCGCCGCCAGTCGGAATTACGTACGACCACGCCGACGACCTCCGTAAGCGCGCGCGGCTGGCGGCTTGAGGCGGTTCTATCGGTTGGATGGAGAGTATGAACACGCACAACAGCAGTAACATCGCTCTTGGAGAAGCGCGCACATATATACATTTCCTCTTTTCTCGTGTCTTGGCCTTTCGTGTCATGGCCGTACGGTTCATCCCAGCCTTAGCAGCTATGTTTATCCTAGTCCTGTCACCACGCCGCTGTCGCCAGACCCCTGGAAATTATATACCTAGTGCCGGTACATGATAGCATGGGGCTTGATATTATTTCACGGTTTGCTGCTTGCCGGACTGCTGTTTCGCTTGGGCTGTCCTGCACTGGTGCTGCCGCGTGCGTGGGCTGTGAAGCGTGACGACCTGCGTTGAACAAATGCGGCAGTCGATGGGTACATTCACATTTCCAAAGGCTACAATTTGCAAAATGGTATGTTTATGCAGGGTCTGTTCACCGCGTCTCGCTCTCGTTTGGCAAACCCACCGAAAGTATGTTTTATCGTTTTTGGCATTATAGGAAGAATTCCCGAATTCAACAAGTTGTCGATGTTAACATAATAACGACCGGAAACGTTGTCTTGAACAATGGAAAGTTCGGCGCTCGAACTTACACCGGAAACTGCCGCTACCGCAAGCTATATACCGTAAACGGCTGTACACAGCATAAACAGAGCTATGATAGGATGTGCCAGAGAAATGTCATGGATTGGGTCAAGCTGAATGCGACCGCAATAGCTTTATGCTCTCGAGCTACACATTAATGGAGGTCTGTTGTATTTTATTTATTTGATGTCATCACTTTTGCTTTCCAGCTGAACTCGTAGGAGGCTTCACCCTTAGCAACCTTCTGGTTAAGCCGTGGTTACGTGTGTCATCCCTTCTCCTCCTCGGTACATGCCTCTTTTTTTTTGTCGCGCAGCGTTCGGCATTATTACCACTATTCGTCGAGCTGCATCGGATCTTGCTAACTCGTGCTCTCCTCGCGCTTTCGGCATGTCAACCTTTAAATAAAAAGCCACTTGCTGGATTCTAACTCACGAAGCCGACGGTAGTAATTGCGAGGTTTATCTCTAGACAACCACGGACGCTGCCTATGTACGATCTACTCAAATATACAAGCACTAAAGTTGGATTCCAGACGTCCCTTTTTTGCACTGGGACACCACAATTATGAAGGCCTCAACCGTACCCACACTCGATGCGCGACCCTTGTATTTATGCAGGGGCGTAATGCCGAGCTCGGACGCAGGCGGCGATAGAAAATCGTCAGCATCGTCGGCGGCGGCGGGGTTTGCAACGAGGGAGGCGGTGGGGGCGCTAGCAGTGAAGGCGGCGCCTGCCGTGGCGGTAGCGGCGGAAGAAGAGCTAGAGAGATGTTTTGAGGTGAATGGCACCAACTGTTTTTGTATCACGAGCGAATGCGAGTTTCTAATTTGCAGGGCGATAACAAAAAAAGTAGGGAACCCTTTCCAGATGGCTGAAGCTGTTTTTGGCTTGATTAAACGGTTGATTTCGACCGCGGAACAACATCGCACATCGACCAACGCACACAAGTCTACGGCAGTTACAAATATCCTACTGCGCAAGTTCCTAGCGATAGCTATACTACCTTTACAAAATTAAAGACGCCTCACCTGTGAGATCGAGAAATTCGTCGAAATTCGCCTTCGCAAGCTGCATGTGATACTTCCATCGCGGGTGCTACGGGGTCTATGGCCTCGGTTTGTGGCAGCACGTCGGACTGTCTTTGTTTTTGGGGTGGGCTGTTTTTTAGACGATAGCATCACAGCGCGGTTTTGTCGTCTGCAATCAAATGGAAAGTTCAAGTTCAACTCGTCGTATGATCGCCAACGAGGATATGTTTTACAAGATAAACGAACAGTCAGAGCGAGCATGCACGCGTTGTAGTGTCCTTGCAGTATCCTTGTATTACTACAGTACAGGACACCTAATAAGAAACACGGTCATAAGAAACCGAGGCTGACATTTACAGGAAAAAAAAAAATCGGGGGTCGTTATACTGAAGTTAGTGTAGAACGCACTATTTCTAAAATAAGAAATCCAGCCTGAGCAAGGTTTACTGTTTCTTATTAGGTGTCCTGTACTGTAGTGTTAACCGCTTTGGGACGTGGGACGGAAAAAGTGGAAAAAAAAGTTGACGATTACAGCATCGGCCACACGAAGCAATGCAATACTAGTGCTGGGGTAGGGGACGCGTCTGAACTGCAGCGTAAGGAGCTGAATGGCATGACACGCGAAGCATGGCGATATTCGTACTGCTGCACCCTCTTCCTCGTAGGCGCTTGATGAATGATGAGATCGCAATCCTCGCTTTTTTGGTCGGAATGCACGGGTCCCAAGAGGGACACTACTGCCCTCCAAGTCTGCAACAGTTAATGCAGCAAACAGTATTGTCTTGCATGAGTAGATTTGGCTTGGAAGGGGGTTTCACTCAGGCACAGCACTAGTTTTACGATATATCTTGGTCGCAGAGGTTAACGGCCGAAACTAACCTCGGAAAGTTATTGGCTATGTATTCATAGACCGGAAATTGTTTTATTTACGATCTATGATACCGGCACGGTACTTGAACACTTGTACTTCAACACGATTTCCTTTGGTTATTTGCATCTGTACGATTTCCTCTTACATATTTTCACCAGTATCATACTAACTCTGCGTGCCGTTTTTTGTTGCCACACCTAACCTCGAATCGCGTTATTGGAGTGAGGGGATGGGGGAATCGTGCTCTAGAACATATCGTCGACCCGCTTTTTCTGTATGACATTGCAATATGATACCATACGAGACGATACCGCGTGTGTGGTCAATTTTTTCAGTCTCCATGTTTTGTCATGATACAGATATTGATTCCGAATGCGGTCATTTTTTCCGTGTTTTTGTTGTGATACGAGATCGTAGGTGGCCATTTTTTTCCGTGTCTTGTTATCATACGAGATCACATCGTATGACTATGGTGTAATTTTTTCCCGCGTTTTGTTGTCGTTCTTTGTGCTGCAGGCTGAGCTAAGGGCCAAGGGGTGGGAGTTGCGGAGACAGGAAGGAGACGGAAACTGTCTGTTTCGGGCCATCAGCCAGCACATTTATGGGGACCCAGGCATGCACGGGGATATCCGCCGACAGTGCTTGGACTTCATGCGCAAGGTGCACAAAAACTGTTAGTAGCTGTAATTCGTATCATAATGACTTGCTGAGTGGACAGCAGTGTGTGTGTTGTCTTGACATTAAACCGTTCATTCTACCCAACGAAGTCACCAGCACACCCAGTGTCCGTCCTGATCTCCATCTTATTATTTAAGAGGTTTTGCGTATTGTTTACAACTACGTTCGTAGCTGTGAGTTTGACCGATTGAATGGTCGACACTCTGGTTTGCAAGCTTTGCATCATACGACGGCCGCGTGTGCTATATAGTTGCAGTTTGGCTTGGTGCCAAGCTTTCGTCGTAAGGGTAGAGTTGTGGACTACGTACTTGCAGTGCTACTGTAGGTAGGTGCAGTGCTAGGTGCAGTGCTACTGTAGGTGCAGTACTATGTGCAGCACTAAGCTGGAAGGTGTTTCTGGTTTTGTGTGAATTTTGGAATGCGCGTGGCATCATTTTTGTAGTAGTAAATAGTCTGACCGAATACAAAGAAGGTTTTAGGTTGTAGTCGTGCTCCTGCAGTTCTCTCTGCCACGATTGGCTCATGGTTGCAGGAGGAAGCGGAGGGGGGCGGGGGGGAGGTATTCTATGACTCGCCGTTATGTTCAATGTGGTGTAATCATGGGCTTGTAGGTGACATCCATCGGCTGTGGATGAGGCCTGCTTTCTTCCACGCGATACAGCTGACTTCCTGGAGTAACACATACGTTGGCGTGATGCTACTTACACACGGAGGGTACTGCAATAATGACCGTACACTCTAAAACCCAATATGTTTGACTCCAAAACGTGGGTGCGGTTGTAACTGTAAACGAATGAAAACAAGGACATAACCTATAACCTATCCTATTAGATACATACCTCCCGTCGACACCGTATTTTACTAATGGCGATGTTGGACGCATTATACGATAGAGGTGCGGCATGGTTTTTCTGAAGCTCATCACTTGAGGAGCTCTATGCCTCACCGAAAAACTGATTTTGAGCAAACTGAAAGGGCAATCCGATGAACAAACCCGTGGCCCGTCTATACAAATAAAGAACATTGCAAAAATAGAGTGATATTCCGACGGTTTTGGCTTAAGGAGCCCCGTCATCCAGAAAGTAAAAACGCCAAAAAGTGCTACCTCTATCGTAGAACGCGTCGTTGGCAAACCCTGAGTCGTGGTTAGAAGCATTATTAACTATGTTGGCAATGACCATCTCGCTACGAAACTTCCCCCGTTTAGCACTGCACTCCCAAAATGGGGGGAAAACACGTGAAATTAGACTATTACGGGGGACCATAGTAAATAGGTCCAAATATCGTAAGTAAAAATAGGGAAATATATTGTTTTTTGTGTGTACGCTAGGTCCTATTTACTATGGTCCTTCGTGATAGTTTTTTTCTACAAGTTGGAAAAGGGCTGAAACGAGACTGTTATTCTCAGGAGAGATGGGGTGATGAGATGCGCGTTTTCAACCGATGTACAAGTAAAGAGTAGTAAGGACTCGCCGCGGACCAGCCTTTTTCGCTGCTTGCTCTCGAAACAATGTAGAATAAAAAAAGCATACTCACACCTCAGCTACGAATATGAGATCGAGGATTTCAGCGAAGCTCACTTTTGCAAGCTGCACGTGATGCTTTGGTCGCGCGTGCTACAGAGTGTACCAAGTTTTACAGTACGCGACATGTGTTGAGAATTTCAGGCTGAGTTTTTATGTAATTTAAGAATTGACAGCTAAGCATTTGTGCTCAGCAAGGACGCCACTCTAAATCCTATATACTAGCCTTTAAGAGCCTGTGCTCAACGTTGACATTACAATAAGCCGCGAGCCTTTGCCAAATTAGGAGATTCTTACTGTAACTACTGTCGCGTACTGTAGTGTATGACTTCGTCAATACCTGGTAGTTTCAATGGTTGTTTATCCATTCAACCCGCGGTGTTGCTCTTTGTTGCCGCTCCGTGTTTCGTGTTTTATTTCGCCCCGTAATCGCTTTGCAGGAGCGAGACCACTATTCTCAGTTCGTCTCGGAGGCGTTTGACAGCTACGTCACCCGCAAGGAACAGGACGGCGTGCACGGAAACAACCCCGAGATGCAGGCCGCTTGCGAGCTGTTCAACCGCCCCATCGAGGTTTATGTGCCGGAGAAAGGAAGTGAGTATCGTAAGACTGACGACTTGCGTTACTACTGTCGTATTCTACGGTTCGCGTTATTTACTTAAGTGTAGCATTATTTCTTCGGGCTGGCGTACCGCAGAGTCATCGGCTGACTGCCCATTGTTTGTGTCCGGTTTTATTCTTGGCTCTATGAGCGTTTTGCGCCCACGGCCGCGTACAGCGTACCACGACAGCGTATATACTGCAATCACGACCCCAGTGTACCGACTCCCGGATGCGCTATTAATAGTACTTGCAAATATACCAGGTATATATGATATGAGACGTACTGCTTTGTGCCACGTGTTGAATATTTGATGTGTGTTTGTGCGAACCCTGGCACGACGACCACATCAGCCTGTTGTATCTGTCCTGTGTTTTTCCAGGCCTCATTCGTGTTCAATCACGGCAGACAGTAGTGTACCGACTCCAGGATACGCTATTAATACGGTACCAGGTACTCTGTTGTATTATGTATGAGGCGTATTGCTTTGTGCCACGTGTTGAATATTTGGAATATTTGATGTGTGTCTGTGCGAACCCTGGCACGACGACCACATCAGCCTGTTGTTTCTGTCCTGTTTTTTTCCAGGCCTCATTCATGTTCAATCACGACAGACAGTGTACCGACTCCAGGATACGCTATTAATAGTACTATGTATGAGACGTACTGCTTTGTGCCAAGTGTTGAGTATGGAGTGTGCTATTGCGAACCCTGGCACGACGACCTATAGCTGTTGTTTCGGTCCTGTTTTTCTCCTGGCCTTATTCATATTGCCACCCGCGACCGCATACAGCATAGTCTAATACGACAGCATATATACCACGATCACATCTACCGCAATCACAACAGCTTATTACACCTGTTTTATTGTGCCAAGTGTTGGGTATTGTTGGACCCATGTATGTACGACGATCACAACTGCCAATTGTTGAATACCTGGTATTGTGTATGCGAACCCACGTACGACGATCACAACCGCCCGTTGTTTCTGTCCTGTTTTTTTCCTGGCCTTGCTGACATTTTCGACCACGACCGTGTACAGCAAGCATATCACGATAGCATACCACAATCACGACAGCGTGCGAACCCCCGGGTACTCTACAGAGTACTCTGAGACGTGTCGGAGACGTGTCGGTTTGTGCAAACTGTTGAGTATTGTGTTTGCGAACCCAGATACCACGAGTACAACAACCGTCTAGAGTTAGCGATCTGCATGCCGCGCGAATAGTTCGTATCATCATGCTATTGTTTGTAAGCGTGTTGGGCAACAACCCCTTGCAGTGTAGTGTCAGGGTGCTGTTACTATTGACAGTTGTATACTCCCTTAGAGTATGTCCCTAACACGGCAGTGCCGGGTTAGCATGAATGGCCGATGCATCGTTTTTCTTTTTACGTCGCTTTCCCCCTCTAATGTCCCTTCGGTTAAGCCGCGCTTTTTTATGCTTGCGCTTTTGCTGACGTGGTTGTCTCTCATCGCTTTTCCTTTTTCGTCGCCAGCGGCTGTTCCAATCAACATCTTCCGTATGGTTATTACCTGGTTATTACCACCCACCCATCCACCCACCCATCCACCCACCCACCCACCCACATCTTCCATATGGTTATTACCACCAACCCACCAACCCACCCAACCACCCACTCGCCCACCCACCCGTGCACCGACCCAACCGACCCAACCCAACCCAACCCAACTTATCTATTGTCGCTTTATTTTTGTTTTTGGTGGCTTGCAGCTGTTCCGATCAACATCTTCCACGGAGGGTATCGTTCGGGCAATGCCCCCATCCGAGTTAGCTATCATGGAAACAGCCACTACAATGCTGTCGTCGACCCGGAGGAGGCAAGCGTTGGCCAGGTAAATAAATCGCCGAAGCTAATAAGTAAAGCGCGCTTTGCTTTGCTGGGTTACGAGTATAGATATGGCGTTAGTATTATAGCAACCACGACGTCCGGGGGGGGTCTGTATATTTCGCTTAACCAATAATAAAATGATCCTATTATAGTCTAATTTCAAGTGTTTTGTCCCCATAGTGGGAGTGCAGCGCTACAAGAGTTAAGATTTAGGGAGAGGCTCATGAACAGTACGCTGCGACTTGCGACTATACACCAGTCATAGTTTTTTGCAAAATATTAGAAAAAGACCCGCTATTACTACTGTAGTTTTGTGAGATCGAGGAGTTCGTCGAAAGTCATGTTTGCAAGCTGCGTGTGGTTTTCGATCGCACGTGCTAGGGAGTGTGCAAGTCCTCATGAAGGGCATACCAGGTAGGTCGGTTTAGGAGGCGCCGTGGGTGATTCCGACCAGTGCAGCCTGGGGCGTTTTGAGTGGTGATGTCGTGATGCATGACAACCAATCAAGACCCAGGCTCTTGTTGCTCTTGTTGTGGCACCCCGATGACGGCTGGTGTGAAGATGGCGCCGTGCGTTCTGTACCACAAATGTCTTATTTTTCTTGCCTCCGTGGCCATGACCGTTGCAAAGCCTCAAATGTTGTACTTCGAAGTATACCTATTAATAGTACATAATATAAATTTAGGTAAAAAGGGACAAATATAAATACACTCCAGGTAAAATGTGATGACGTTTTTGTTGCGGGCGATCCGGTAATAAACCCTCAGTTAGTTGACTATACGTCGACGGCTGATGTTATACCTTTTTCTTAATAGTATCGTGTTATCTGCTCTACCAATATGTCGGTACCTACTCACAATAGCACCTACCTGGTATGGTTTATACTCTAAAAGCTCGTGACGGTGGCGTCGTGCATCCTGTATATACCAGGTATACCACAATTGTTTTATTTTTTGTCACCGTGGTCATGACCATCCCCAATATTGTACGAGTATGGTCTGTTCTGCTGTACCAGTATGTCGGTATGATACCTCCTCACATTTGTCAAGTATTATTGCTGTACGGTATGTTGTACGGTCTATTCTGCTGTATGCCAGTACCTCCTCACATTGCCAACTATTAACACTACTGCTGCTGCTGCTGTAGAATCAGTTATGAAGGATTAATGCTTAGGGTCAACGGCTGAGTGGTGTAACCGCCTTCGATATATGACTCTCCCTCCCGCTCGACTTAGTAAGTAGCGACAGCGATATTGGTTGCTTCGACAATGGTTGATGTGCAGCTTTGCGCTTGATACCACGTGGTTGTCTGTCGCCGACGGCAACATTGCAGCAGTTCACCGTGCTTCAACGTGCCCACCCCCAAAACATATAGTCTAGTATGCTCGCGGCAATGACTAATCTTGCCTTTGCTTCGCAGCGTTGCACTCTATGCCACGTGGCTTTCTGTTTCCAACGACAACATTGCACCGCACGTCAACATGCCCACCCCCAAAACATAGAACGTATCGTGCATACGATATACTCGCGGGAAACATTCGAAACGCGTGTATTTATACCAGTGTGGGCGAGAAAGCGGTGGGGGGGGGTGCACGATAATACTGACATATTTTCATCTTGGTGTCAGGCAGCCCAACTATTTTTTCTTTGCAATTTTATTTTATTTTTATTTACATACCAGGTACAGCAGTTGAACCTAAGAACTGATGCGGCGTAACAAGAAAAAGCGAGGCGACTGATGTGGAAAGCTTCCCCGAGGCGAACAAAACCGACGGCAGTGCCCCCCGCAGAATACCTTGAAGTTAGGAGACGAGAACCGTCCAAAATTTTCAGATTTTTTTAAGTTTCATTGGGCATCCGGGACAACCTAACCTGGCTCTTGATGCTTTTTTACCGCGTCGTCGTGCAGTGTGTGCGGGGGTGTCTCTGATTGCCGATCCGAGAGATGTATAAATATCACGCAGCTTGCAAAGATGAGTATCGACCATTAATTTGATCGGACTCACAGCTGGACGTATTTGATTTTTTTTTATAAAGCATTAAAAATCTTGCCGAATAGACTTTATCTGGTATCAACAAGTATCGTTGGTGATGAAAAATATTTTGCTGCTCTTCGCGGCCAAATGAAAGCGAGAAGGCTCCCCCTCATATCACGACCCAACTACTTTCTCATGGCCGCTTCTGATCTTCTGCTATTTGATGGCCTACCGGTACCTTTTTCTTCCCTTCCTGGCACGGATAACAGGGCCTTGGCGTCCCCGGGCTCTCTAAAGAGGCTGCGGAAAAGGAGTCCCTGAAGCGCGCATTGGCGGAGTCGTGCTCTTCGGCCCACCAGGTTTTCCCTGGTGATTCTCCGGCGTTTTTCAAGGGGGGGCGAGGCGCGCATGGCGGTTTTGGGGGGAATTTTGGGGAATCGGACTGGAGAGCGACAGAGGAGGAGCTTGAGCAAGCGGTGAGTGAAGAAAGCTCGCTCGCGTTGGGTTGCGTGTCCTCCGCGTGGAAGGCTGTTAATAGTCGTTTCTACGAAAAATAACGTACCAGTAACTCCTTCGGAACTCAGATGTACCTGGTAGCAGTAGCGACAGCACAAAATGACAAGTGTGGTCCTCTGTGGTGTGAGCCCGCCGTGCAAGAAGTATCATGCAATGCGCGTGTCGAGCAATTGGGTTGCTTGTTATGGTCGGCGTTGTAATCGTATAGTCCCGAAGGGTTAATAACTATTACGGGGGACAGTAGTAAATAGGACCTTAGGTTTAGCACAAAAACCTACATATTTTTCTACTTTTACTAACAGTATTTGGTCCTATTTACTATGGTCCCCCGTAATACTGGTAGGGCCTTCCGTAGCAGAGTCACGTTGCAGCTCTTTTGTTTTAAAAGTTTCAAACTGCAGCCGGGAGTGAGATGGGGCTTGTCGTGGCTTCGGGCCGAATAGGCCCCGTTTTTCTCCTGTCGTAGGATCAGGCTGTTGATGTCAAAGATGTCACAAGACGGCACTTTCACCCCTTGACGGACGGCAATTTTCCAATAATTTACCTTGACTGACGTATCATTACTAGGTTTTAGTGTGGAATGCTCGGTTTTACACCCTTGACCGCTGTACGTTTCCCCTTGACTGACCGTCTCCTGACATCTTTGGTTGATGTCGACATTTTGAACGCTTCTGAGCGGCTGAGAGCCTTGAAGCCGCCGAAGCTGCTTGCGAAATAAAAGTAGAGTGTCTTTCAACCAAGGAGTGCTCCTGGCATCTTGCCGGCGCGATACATTCGTATGAGATTCGCGTCGGCTTTAAATGTCCGTTCCTTCGAATACAGCACGTTTTGGACTGCTGCGGTTTCCAGAGGGATACCGCGGTTCTCAATCAAAACCCACCGACACCCACATTTTGTTTTTGGTCGAAATATGAAATATAGGTCATAACGGCAAATACAGACTCCCCGAACCTTGCGTTTTTTTTTAAATTAAATAATTGACCCCCCCCCTATATATTTTGCATACATAACCGGAACACCACGAACACAAATACGGTTTTGCCTCAATTCCCACCCACACCCACGCCCACTTTTTTTTGTCGATTTTGTTTTTTAATCTAGGCCATCACGGCCTCGCTGGCCGACTTCCACGGGACGAGTAGCGGAGGAAGCCTGTACGGGACCAGCGAAAGCCGCGACTTCCCCTCCCACACCGGCAGCGGCAGCAGCACCTTCGGCCGCAACAGCAATAGCAGCGATTTTCTAGCTGGTACCGGCAAGGGAAGCGACGCCTCTTTCTCCGTACCGCGGCGAGGGGGCCGGGGGAGCCACGGCAGTGGGGTTTCCAGCGGTGGCGGTGGCGGCGGCGGGGGAAGGTTATCGGGGCGCGGGGCATCTAGCAGGGCTTCGGGTGGCCGAGGGGAGAGGAGAGGGGGGGCGTCTGCCGCGTGGGGTAGTGGGGCAGTGTCATCGACGGGGGTGGACTGGGGAAGCGGCGGAGGGAGCGGGAGTTACGGTCGCAAAAGACGACGGCCCGGAAGCCCGAACAGCCCACCCGGCGAGGGTTCGGTGAGTAATCGAAGTTGTCCATTGTTAGAATAACCAAAAGTTGTGGATGTCGTACATATAGGAAAGAGCCGTGTGTTTGTTCTGGTTTCTATGTACAAGTATCGCACGTAAGGATACGATTGCACGTAGCGTGCGTGACTTCAATAATAACGTTATGGGGGAGTTACCGCTGTACCAGGTATATTTGAGTTTTTTGCATTATTTTGGGAGGGCCGGCATCTTTTGTTTTCATTATGGTAGGAGTGCCGGCTATAGTTTTTTCATTATGTTGAGAGTTCCGGCTGTACGTTTTAGGATGCCACGTCTCAAAACGACGTTCTCGTGTATGTCGGGAGCTACAAATGGGGACTTGGTTGGGGGGGGGGCGGGGGGCGGAGTAGACTGCCGCTTGTGGGTGATTTTACGAATGCGTTGCATGTGGCGCTACAAGGCTGCCTACATCACCATGGCGGAACCAGTTGATGGAAAAAATTAACACGATATGGCTGGTGTTTGACCGCACTGCCCCGTTTCGTCGAAAAACATGTTGAGTTGTTATTTGAGGGTTCGGTTTGCTTGCAAACACCCAAAATGCTATTAAATAGTTGCTGATCCGACCCGACCGGTACATTTCGCGTGTCCTCGCACGTTGTCAAGTCTCGGAGATATTCGGTTCTGCTATGATACGTGCCCCAACGTTTTTTTGTTCGCCACCCCGCCCTCTTTGTCGCTTACTGTTGTTGTGCCTGTGTTTGCGCCTCAGAGGAAATCATCGCCCAGTTCGGCAGATAGCTCTAGCGCAGTGAGGGAGATGGTTTGGTCTTACGGGTTTCCGCTCGCAAGGTATGTTACGTTGGCATGTCGGCGCTTTTGTCGCGGTCGAGTGGTTTATGGCACCCGCTTTGAAAACTGACGTAGTTAAAGCTACCGTGGGTTCAAATCCCACCTTATCCTAAATTATATGAAATCGGTACTAAAATAAAAAACATTCGGTAATATATTGTCGGATGGTAGCTTTAATTTTTTAAGTTATACCAGGTACAGGTTAGTATTGGCCTGGCCCTCTATTACGGGGGACCATAGTGATCAGGACCTACAATACGGTAGACACAAAAACCTACTGGTGCCTCAATGTTTACTATTGATAACCATATCCGGTCCTGACTACTACAGTGTGTTCCCCCGTCATAATAAGAAACCGAGATACTGGCCTATTGTAGGCTACATTTAGTATTTTGGAAAGGGTGTGTGTACTACACCAACTTTGGCATATCCGCTCCCGAAATTCTCAATTACCCCGAAATGTCAGGCAGAGCTTTACCTTGTGCTTCGCAAAGCTTATCCTTCGTCGTCCAGTCACGGCCGGCATCTTCTGCATATTCCAGTACGAAAACTACGTTTCCGTTTCCGCCAGTTGCAAATAGCAATATTATAGCAACGCCAGACTGGCTCAATTGTTTTCAGGCACGAAATTCTCGTTGTGAAGTGTTACACGTGATGTGCCCGATGACCTCTGTCTGGTCACTGCGCATCCCAGAAAAATCACTTACTCTGTCACATGGTGTATATATACTATACCGATGTATGTGTGTATGGAGCTAAAATCACTATTCATTTCTTAAGGAGATTCGCGCGTGCCTGGAGTTAGTGCTCATAGTTTCGTGAGCGCGTTGATGATGGCCTTTGACTTCGCTCGTTGAACGCAGCTAACTCATGAGATAACCTCCGTCCCCGCCCGCCCCCCCTCCCCCTTGTGATGTGCTATCTTTTGCTGTGTCTTGCTGCCTTTCTCCCGTTTATATTTTGCTATCCTGTGCAGGGTTCTGCACGCCCACGATCTAGTGGGTGATAGCGTGGAAGACATGCTGGTTTTGCTTACGTCGGACGCGTTTCAGCCTCCAGGAAATAGCAGCAATAACGAGGGGGGTGCAACCGCTGCATCGTGTAGTAGCAGTGGGCGTGACGTGTGAATGGATTCAACCTATACCACCCAGCCGTCAATCCACGATGGCTAATTGTTTTTGCCGTCAATCACACAATGGTTGGTTCCTTGTGACGGGCGCTTGCGTGACGCGTGACGCGTGAATTAATTCATTGCGCGACGCGTGAATGAATTCATTGCGTGACGCGTGAATGAATTCAACTCACCATGATGGTGATATGTTTGTTTACAGTCGACCACACACTGGTTGGTTCCTTTGTGGCGGGTGGTTGTCTTGCGTGACGCGTGAATGAATTCAACCAACCGGCCGTCAGCCCACGATAGTTGTTTGTTTGTTTGCCGTCAATCACACAATGGGTTGGTTCCTTGTGGCGACCGCGATGGTTGTTTGTTTACCGTCACTCACACAATGGTTGGTTCCTTGTGGCGGGCGGTTCGGTTCGGTGCGGTGTGGTTGGTTAGCTCGTATCATTCTCATGTCTCCCGTCCTTCAAGAAAGTGTGCATATTGTGACACGCAAAAAGGGCTAAATTCGGTGCGTTTCTGTTGATAAATTAAAAAAGGCCGGACGGCGAGCTGTTTTCGTACGTGTTATGATAGTAGTTCAAGCTCTAGAGCAGCTTTTGATGTTTTTGCATGCATAGCTCGTGCGATGTTTTTGCATGCATGGCCCATGCGTGCCTGTCTGCTGCCTGCCTAGCTGTCTGTTGGCCGTGTGCTAAGAGCATGTGCTGTTTTTTTGAGGCCCCCACGATGGGCCATCCCCAAAAAATAGCGTTTAACACGCATGATAGCACACCCCGTGGGATGAATTTCGGAGCCTACTTCCTCCTAAATGAGGGGGGCACACACTTCGAAAATGGTCGGTTTGGAAATATCTCGCAGGGACCCTACCTGCCATAGACGCATTTCTTGGCGTTTGCTTTCTCCCCGTTGCCCAGGGAATCAGCTTTGGAAGTATCCCTATTTATAGGGGGGGTGTTATCTTGCGTGTTATACAGAGTGGGCACGGCTTTTGACGATCTGTAGTCTAATGCGTGGGAGTCGGCAGTGCCAGAAAACTGCAGGCACGAAATGTCTTTCTGGGGCTGTTCAGGTGGATTTTGGACCCGGGGGCAAAAATGTCGGGAGACATGTCAAGCAAGGCAAAACATGCGCTGTCAAGGGTGTAGGGCCGAAGTGTTCTACACTAAAACCT
>JBBMKB010124389.1:0-20057 GCA_037833945.1 Alaria marginata
GCTTAGTTTGGGTAAGCAATCGGTTAACCTTTTGCAAGTGGTCCAACGGACTAATACCCCACTAATACCTTAACACTGGTATGTGGATCAACACCCGACCCAAACGTACTACTAGTTGTATGTCTCTATCTCCAACTATTACCCCACTACGGCACTGATGATGTCCGGCTGGTGAGCTTTGTAATATTATGTTCATAGGCTGAAACACTTTGGCAAGGCTCTACATACCATACAGCAGATCACAACACCTTAGATTTATGAATATACAGTAAGTGACGTATAAAAGAAGAACCATATACGAAGTATACATATATATATGTTATCATTAGTGTACAAAAAGGGAGGGTACCTTATCACTTATTCAAGAAAATGATCGATGTACTCTTTGCATCCTATATACCCTAACCCTAACCCTAACTCAACCAAGCAATTTTAATGTAGGGCTAACCCCCTTCGTCTCGTACACAGTGTGCCTCAACCATTTTCTCGAATATGTGGTGAGCTCTACTGGAGGGATGACGACGTTGGTGTCAAGAACAACAGGTTTCTAGACCGCATCTCACCCGGACCTGATCCCTCCCCCCAAACTGGTTTTACAGGTCAAACACTTGCCACCGGCAGTACGGCCACCAAACCCTCGGATCCCACGCCAGCACAGCCGCAGGCAGCCATCAAACCCGGCGAGGCTAAACGAACAAACGCAGCCCGTACCTAAAAGATCCCCGCGACCGCTGTGTGTCGAGGTTCGTCTGTAAACGACCCCTCATCAAGGGTCCAATGTTGAAGGGAAGTAGAGTTCGTGCATACTATATATATAGTAGGTTTTCTGGGGGTTTTCTAATGGATTTTCTTTTGGTTTTCTTCTGCTTTCACGAAACGGTATAATGTATGATGGTTGAGTGATCGACGTCGAAACGCATGCTGCACATTGTCGAACAGCAAACATATTGGCAGTTTTTATTGCAAGTATCATGCGAATAATTAAGTACTGTGTGTGGCATCCGACGACGTTCACCATTTTATTGTTTTATTGTTGTCAATAAAATCAAATGGTATATCTAGAGGCACGGGCAGGCACTGTTGGGGGCACCGTTTCATCGCGAGAGTGGGGTCGAAACACGAACAACTCAGTAGTAGGAATATTTGCGAATACCGGGTTTAGATTCAGAGCGCTTTCTCCATGGACAAGAATACAGCAAACCACCGTATTCCCTCGCGTTACAGTGTGTGTGTTGCTGTCATGGTATTGCCCTCTGGGAGCCGGTGCTTCCATGATTTCTTCCATGTTTTCAGCATATATATACGGCTCATCTCATCAGACTGTTCGCATCAATTTAGATGATAGTTGCACCCATCTAATATATGTACACACCCAGCACGACCAGTGTCCGTGCCGATGCCTCCTCGTATTAATAGAGAGACGACCTCTCTCTGTGGTCACACAATAGAAAACAGAGATACGTTTCGCAAAATACAGGTGAGGTGGCCATCCAATGCCGAGCGCAAGGAATGCGGGTGCAGAACAGTAGAGCTTACCACTTATTCGAGAAAATGGTTGAGGCACACTGTTTACGAGACGAAAGGGGTTAACCCTACATTGGTTGCTTGCGTTTGATTAGGTTAGTTAGGGTAAGGGTTAGGGTTAGGGTTAGGGTAGATATATGGCAAAGAGGTCAACCATTTTCTCGAAAAAGTGGTAAGGTACTCTCGTGCAGAACGTCAACACACCGGACTACGTGCGAGGAAGAAATGAAATAATAAAATAGAAAAGAAAGAAACAAAGAAAGAAACAAAGGAAGAATAAGAAAAATCAAAAAGAAGAAACAAATGGAAGAACAAAATGGAAGAACAAAATGGAAAGAAAAAGGAACGCAGGGGGGAGGGTCCCGAGAAGAGGTCCTCAAGAAGACCAAACATTCAGTACAACCAAACGTTTGGGAGTCTTGCGTCCTCCGTGTAGGTAGGTAAACATGGACGACCGCAGGGAAGATCCAAACATTATGGGTATGCCTGGGACCAGGTACTTCGTGTATAAGGGAGGTGTGGAAACATCTTCGGAGGGAAGGGGTAATGGGGATACGGGGGGTTGGTTAGTAGTATTCAACCACTTCGGGATTTGGGGAAAGATGGTTCATAATATCCCCTGAAACGTACAATACCCCGTCGCCGTTCAAACATACCACAAGCATCGCCCTCTCGCCTTAATTATAATAGTGTCTCTGCTAGCTATACAGGCAGCCGCGAGTGGTCGGGGGCCGGTTTACGTTTTACATTTTAGTATAGAGGCACACTATCATCGCAGAGGCGACGCCTAACTTAGTGTTTGCCGATTCCTCAAACAAAGCGGTATTTCGAAAAGTGTTATATAATATGTTCAGAGTAAATGCAACTCGACCAACAACGCCGACAGCTAAGCAGGAACATTACGATCACACGGCATGTACTGGAATGCAATTCTGCTGCTGATAACGTTATTAGACCACGGCATTAAAGAGAGATGTTGGATGGTTCCTTAATTGAGGGGTCCCGGCAGTCGGGAAAGCGTTGGAGGCTAAAAAGGGTTCCGCCCCCTCCTCCCGGGAATGGCTCTACCTGTATCAAAAAACAAAAATGCTGTTTAACAATTATGGGTCACCCCACGGTAGGGGTGCAGCAATAACTGTCTGAGCTCCTGACATGAGGAGCTCAATATCTCATCAAAAACATGACTTCCCAGATTTTCGTTCGTGCAACCCGATCAGCATATCTATCCGCAAGTCCTAAACCAAATGCACTCGTAAAAGGGTTGTACCAACCGGTAGTTCCTCACCTCAGGAGCTCAGCCGGTCTGGTGCGTTTGACCCCAAAAACGTGCAGCTCCAATCGTGGGATGACTCCTATGTTTATTTTCCGGTTCAACCCGTTATAGAGGTTTCACCCTCAGCGACCTTTCTGGGCAAGCCGTGGTGTCTCCCCTTCTCCCCCCCCGGTGCATGCCTTCGTGAATAAACTAAATAAGGTGCCGAATATAGGGATACACATATCATCTCGACCGTTTTTATAGTGGTAATGTGTAGAACAGGGTGCGAAACGTAGCATCTCGTCGGAGAGCGATAAAAACAACTTGCGAAGAACAGGCGCTAAAACATAGCCCAAAGCCTTGGCTGTGTCTCCATCGACAACCCTAGGCAGGGGAAACAACTGTTTTGGGCATGTAAATACACTACCATGCACGGTGTCAATTGAGGATATTGTAGAACGAATGATCATGTCCTTTTCAGGGGTATATGCGTAGTGGGAAAACTAGCAAACCAAAACAATGTCTACCCCTCATCAAATCATACCCCCCCCCTCCTTGTGTGTACTCGCTTGATGGCGTTAAACCTAGGACGAATGGCGAACAACAGGGAACCGGGGGAGTCAGATGATAACAGCAAGGTCATGAAAGTAAACGCGAAGTTGATAACAACGCGATTTTGCCGGTACCCGAGAGTTTATATCAACGAGACGCTCTCCTCCTGTTTCCCGCATATTTTTCTACGGCCCAAATACCGTTGGCGGTCGAGTACACCTTGGCAGCGGAAGCCTACCCCTCCCCACCTCAAGATATCGCGTCCGTTTCCCCAGCACTGTGGTAGGTGGAGTTCCCCTTGGTAGGGTGCGGTATTGTAGCTGTCGGTAGCCGTACCCCCCCCCCAGCCCCCATTCCCTCGGACATACATGGCAAGGTGCCCTTGTTTTGTTTGTCGCCGGACAAGCCGTGGTTACGACGACGATGTACAACGTGGGGGAGCGCCATTACGTTTCGCCAAGTGGACGACAACACTACCTTGCGGAATGCGAAGGGACGACTTAACCGTTCGAAACGTTGGCAACAACGTGGCTCTGTGCAGTACGAGGCGGTCAACTGATCGTTCGCAGAGCGGGCGGCGGCGTGATCTTGTCGAATGCGGGAGGATGACTTCACATAAATTTCGTAAAGTCAGTGACCAGCAGGCCTTTGGGAAATGCAACGGGGTGACACGACATTTCGCATAACGAGCGATGGCGTGACTTTGTGGAAAGTGAAGGGATGACCAGACCTTCGACGATGTCGACAACGGCGATCTATTTTTCAGTGCGGTGGGGCGACATGGCCCTTGCCGGTGTTTTAGTGTTGAAACTTAGCATCATCGCTGTTTTCGTGCTACGCTACCGTGCTTTTGTTGTCTTAAGAGCTTGATATCTGGCATGCTATCGGTTAGCTACACTGCAATTTCTGGTATATTCGAGTTCGCCATTATTGGTGCACATGAATATCATAGTCGCCAACGGGGTCGGGCTCGAGGTGGAGATTCGCCCCACTCCGCTCCCCGCCTCGAGCCTAGTCCGCCTTGCCCAAAACCCGTGTACGTGTGGTAACCACAAAACATACAACGGTGGCAGGAGTAAGTTACTAGCGGATTTTGTATAATGCTAAATACTGGTTAAAGCATAACACGTACCAGGTATGGTGCTTCGCCGCGACGGGCCGGCCCCCTGCCGCCGGCTCGGGGTATGCCCACAGTGGTCGCGGTGTTTTTGTGTGCGTACAACATAGGCGAAGCCGTAAAAGCAACATAATACTTCCCCGATGGTGGACGCTGCTCGTAGGGTCAATAGTAGTGCAACGCTGGTTCCGCGTACGCCTGTTATGCTAAGAGATGAAAGTACAGGAAATCGTTAATTGGGTCAAGCGTACCCTATTTGTAAAAAGGCAGGTTTCGGTTTTGGTGTGCACAGAGTTCCTCAAGTGAGGGTCGTCAGGAAAAAATTGGAGCTACGGCTATCGTGCATACGAGTAGCGTGCGTCACGGGAAACGCTGACATGTAGGAGACTTGTACACTGGGAGTTCACGGAATCCAATGGCCGGGCGAGTATACCCGTTAACCCAACGTACGCGGCACCCCAGAAGCTGAGAGTTGCCGTACACGAGTGATTCGAGTGCCACCCGTAGATATACGTTATGGAGTCGGCGTCGAATCACATATACATCCGTATAGGGGAGACACGCAGGGGGTACACTTGGAGACAGATTTTATGCGACCGACTGGCAGAAACAAAACAATATTCCACCTCTCATAAACCCACGTTGACACTGTGGGCTTGACGCCTTGCGGATAACATCTATCACTAGTTTATAAAATCTATTTCAACTACGTCAGCTGTGAGTTCGATCAAAATAATAGTCGATACTTATATTTGCAAGCTGCGTAATACTCCGGCCGCTTTGTTTATTTCGATGGGCCTCACATCCTCCAAAACAGTAAACACATTCATACGCCGAAAATTATGTTTTTTTAAACTATCCAGTCCTCCGAGAGAATACTCCACAACTTCATTGTTTGTTGTGAAATATCTGCGCTCGTCAGGTATGATGATGATGATGATGATGATGATGATCTCACAATAGCGCTTATTTCCCCGAAATGTAGCCTGGAATGTAGCGCGTGGTCACAAACCACTGTACGAAGGAATTACCAAGGAAGAAAACAAGTATGAAATATTGCATGCACTGCATCGCCGCAGTACCATCACGTAAAGGGCACTGCACTATGGGCTGCGGAATACCATCCCGTACGACTTGCAAACCAAACAATACCACACCACGAGCTGCGGAGTACCATCCCGTACGACTTGGGAACCAAACAATACCACGAAGAAACCGTTAATGGTGGGTATACCCGAAAAATAAATGAGAAAGATTACGACGTCAAAAAACAAAATAATGAGGAAGAAACAAAATGAAACAAAAACAGATATATACGCATGGACTCGACATGCCAAAAGGAAAACAAAGCCATGAAAAACTAAACCTAAAACACGCGCTCAGGACGCAGGTCGAGTCTCCCAAACGGACAACGTTTCTGTTTCTCTGTGTGGGCTTATGGCCAGCTGATGGACCAAACAAAGGGTGACAAAAACGACCGTACAGAAAGAGGTCACACACAAGAAAACTACAGCGCAACGCCGCAAAGAGCGACAGGCAGCACGAGAAAAACCCATAGGCATAACAAGGGGCATCAACACCACCTAAAGAAGAAAAGGGACGGCATCACAGTAGGGTTCGATCCCTCATAGTGCCGATATACGCCATTCGCAAGCGCCGGCACTATACAAAAACCCAGCACCACTTTGCATCATGCGGCTACTGGTTGTTGCCATCTGTGCCAAGCGGTTGCACAGGCACTCTAGCGGGCAACCGGCACTAGTTAACCAGCCGTATAGAGGGACAACTACTGTAGTATATTACCCGCACCCAATAGCCTACGACTTCGAATCTGGTGACGATAGGCGCGTATCAGTTCCAGAACGCGACCCCTTTCACAGCATTGAGGCGTCTTAAGCTTTATTTCTCAAACCAAACACTCTGCAGTAGTAGTGGTTTCTCTATAGTGCCGTCTGCACGCTAGAGTGCCGGGTTTTTCCGGCTGGCATATACCGGAATTATAGAGGGACCAGAACTGTAATGGTATGGATTCGCCTCCGCCAATGGTGTGAGCGGTAAGAACTGGCGCCAAGTGTACGAGCGTCCCGAACAAATATCTCAAAAGGCACTTGGGAAACATAAACCACCTACGGCAACACATATGATAGCGGATCCGATAGATGCCAACATTCGGGGTATCATCGACTGGTACACGATTTGAAAAATGCCGCCACTACTGATAAGCCATCCTGTCAGGCGCCCATGGGCGGGAAAATACAAAGTCGGTCCTCCCCGTCTACGGTATCCTGCACAAACCACATCCATCCTAAGCAAGGAATATATAGATAGATCGGTGATCTTCGTGTCAACATCAAGACACATGCTACGATAGAAGTTCGCCCGTTTTTTCTGGGGATCTTCGCTTTAGGTCTCTCTGAACCTCACCCACTAGCTGGTTTTGAGTAAACGGAAAGTACAATCCGATGAACAAACACATCGCCTACGAGGTGTACCAAAAACTTGGGTTAAAAAGCAAGGAGTTTGCGACGAAGTTGGGCTAAGGAGCCCCGTCATTCAGAAACAAAAAGCCTAAAAGTGCAACCTCTATCGTAGCACCCGTCTGAACAATATGCATACGTATCCTCTTTCGCAATCGCCCGCCACGGCCACAAGCACTACCGGCACACTAATAACATATAGTTCGCATTAGACTAGGGAATGCCAGCAAAACCAATACAGCCCGCTTGCATCACTACGTGTCCGAGAGGTAGCCTTAACCATTGCGGCTCACCAGTCGGCGATATCGGAAACAACGCGGCCACTCAGCCTTGCCCAACTCATAAAACCTCCCTTAACCCGTACCCCTCAGCCTTCACGTACGTGCGACCATCCATGGACGGCGGTCTGGGCGTGTCCACTTCAAACCGTGGCTACGGTGAAAGAGACACTTTTAGCAGCTTTAGTTTCAGCGGCTCGGAGCCTCTCGAGCAAGTGCCTACCCTATTTAGTTCCAGGTCGCGCACACGTTTTGTGTGTGTTGTTTTTTATTAGGTTCGCGATACGACCTGTCATGGAGTTATTTCTCACGCTCGCGTTCTTGAGTTTAAAGTATGGGGGCCATTCCCGCTAGCGGCCAAACCTCGGTGGTAAGCACGGCGTTACTCCCCCGATCGTAGCTCGGCTCGTTCTCCACAATGTGTTGCGACGATCTTCCTGGGCAGCATCGGCACACGATCCCCACTCGTCTTAGGGGCATCCGTTACGCACTGCCCACCTCGTCAGCTTGAGATTACGCCCAGCGTTAGCCGCGTCATACGTGCTGTAATCCCAGGGGCAGCCTTCTTCTCGAGCCCACCGAAGCATTTCGAGGTCACCTGTCTCGGCTGCAGCAGTGCAAGTGCCTTCATCCCACGGGCAGCCGTTACGTCGTGCCCATTGCAACACCTCCAAATGGCCCGCCTTGGCAGCCTGCCAACACGTATCCGAATCCCACGGGCAGCCGTGCGCCCGAAGCCACTGCAACACGTCCAGCTGCCCCCCCGCGGCAGCCCAGCTGGTCGTTACTTCGTCACAGGGGCAGCCATTGTCCCGTGCCCATTTAAGCACTTGGAAATGGCGCCTCCATACCGCCTGGTTACATGTGCGGCTGTCCCAGTGGACGTCATTAGCTCGCGCCCACTGGATAACGCTAAGGTGCCCCTCTACTGCAGCTATCTTGCACACGTTAGCGTCACTCCAGCCGAGGTCGTTGGCCCGCATCCATTCCAGAATGTGAACGTGCCCTAAAGCAGCTACCTTATCAGCGGCGTTGGCGGGTAAACTGCAGCCGTTCGCCAGCATCCACTTGAGCGTGTCCAGATGCCCGTTATCAATGGCGGCTCTACATGCTTGCGAGTGCCAGGGGCATCCTTGAGCCCTCACCCACTGCAGTAGTTCGAGGTGTCCCCCTACGGCCGCCCAATACGTCGCGCGCTCCGTCCAACCGGCCCCGTTCGCCCTAGCCCACTGTAGCACCTCTAGGTGCCCTCCGATCACAGCGCTAAAGCACGTGGAGTTGTTCCAGCGACACCCCTGGGCTCGCGCCCACTTAAGGATGCCGAGATGTCCGCCCCCAGCAGCCTTCGAACACGTTCGGGTATCCCAAGGACAGTGCTTGGAACGTGCCCATTGTAGGACGTCGAGATGCCCTGCACCGGAGGCCTCGCTGCACGTGGTGCTGTCCCAGGGATAGCCCTTAGCTCGTGCCCACTTCAGGACGCGCAGACTGCCTCCCCCCGCAGCCTCCCTGCAAAGTGCCTTCGGCCAGCCGCAATTCTCGCTGAGGGCCCACTGGATCATTTCGAGCTTTCCCCGAGCGGCAGCCTTCAGAAAAGCTTTTTCGGACATTCGGCATCCGTTCGAGTGGGCGTATTTCAGAACGTCAACGTCGAAGCAGTGCTCAGCAATGTGTTCGCATACCACCGGTCTCTTTCGCAGGCCTCCGTCGAAACTCCACCGCAGCTGAGAGACGGAAGTCCCGGCCGTTATGGCTTGGGTGATTTTCGGTAGGTCCCCCCAAGCGGTCCTCCACTCCTTCGATACGCCGGCGAAAAACGTGTGCTTATTGGAGAGTACTCCCGCCAGCAACGTCATCACGTCTCGGTTGGCTTCTATCGAGAATATCACTGTAGAAGGTTGAGTTTCGGCGGCTTCGGCTCCAGGCATGATGTTGCCGTTTCTGAACCTGAGAAATTGAGAGAGTAGGTCGGATAACGGGGTTTTCAGGTTTTAGAGGCGTCCTCGTTCGGGTGATATCAATATGCATGAAGTTTGCAGCGAAAAGTCGCTGCTTTAACGGAGCACCCCGCTCGAACACAGCAAGCGCATGTGTGACGTGACCGGCGTAGCACTTGTTGGTCAAACCGTTTTAAACCGTGACGAGGCTCCTAAATTGAGGAACTGCCGGAAATATCCCCTGAGGTTCTCAGTACCATTCGATGTATAGCTCTGCCCCAGGTAGGAGCAGGTGCAATTGTTCGCCGGGCTACACTTTCGTTTTTTTTTGCCGAACTCAGTTTTTGGACGAGGCGTGGAATTGCTCAAGTGAGGATCCTCATCAACATTACGGTGTTTCTATACAGATTACAGTACCGTGGCATGCTTCGGAGAAGGAAACGTACTGCCCTGCCCTGCCCTCTCCGTCCGTGCTTTCAACAGTTTCCTCATTCGTGCGAGTACTTCGCTAGTGGTACGGCCTAAGCGCTCTCTAAATAATCAGAAAAGGCAGCAGGGACATTCGCGTGCCTCAGGCGACCCAAAAACGTCAGACGTAGTGTATGTTCACATTGCAGCTCCGGATCGAACTTTAACCCCGTGAGGACGCCTTCCATCAGCAGTCATATTGGCCGTAGAATAAGAGATACATATACTACTGCGCACAGATTGATTAGCATCACCCTGTTGACCCTGGTACTAGCTAGCACTAAGGGGAGCCGCCGACCTATATCTTTCATGGGGACATACACACCCAGTAATGCGCGCGATCGGACGATCGGAGTATCACACACAGCTTGCAAAGATAGTTTCGACCAAAACATTTCGAGCTCACAGCTGAAGTGTACTTTATTTCATTTCAATATACTACTGTACGCATGCTACCCTTAGACTAGAGTAGTCCCACGGTAGGGGTACCGTTTTATGGCTCAGTATTTTCTGACCGGTTGGGCTCCTCCAGTACGTAACTCCCGGTGATATGGTAAGTTTGATAAATAGCATATTCGTTTTGGGACTATTGATAGTGCACAGACACGTTGGCCTGGTTGCGCGAGAATGTATCTTCGAAGTTTTGGTTTCGGGTGATGCATTAAGTTCCTCACGTGAGGAGCTCAGACAATTAGTTTCCACAACTACCGTGGGATGACTCTATAGACGAAGAAAAGTGTTCGGGACACCCACGATGGTGCGTCCCCATGTGCACCGACGACATAACTAATACCCACGCCCTGATCCTACCCGGACCTGATCCCACCCGGGGTGCAGAAAAACAATCAACCGCCGGCAGGAGCCGCCGGAGGCCGTGAGCGCGAAGGGCGAACCGTCATCACATATGCTAGTCAGGTTGTTGGTCCATATATTGGTTATTTTGTTGGTCCGCATCTATCTTAAACTATGTTTGATGGTGCACATAAGACACGTGCTACGGTAGAGGCGCACCATTAGTATTTTCCTTCTGAGGGCCCTCACTTGAGGACCTCTTTACCTCACCCAAAAACTGATTTTGAGTACACCGAACGTTCCAACCGATGGACAAACTCATGGCCTAGGTATGCAACAAAATTATGTTGCCAAAAACGTAGGACAATCCTCCGCTTTCGGGTTAAGGAACCCCGTTATTCAGAAAACGTATTTGCCAAAAAGTACTACCTCTATTGTAGCACGCGCCATAAGCTCGCACCAACATGGGTGTCCCGAACCTCGCTGCTATACGATAGGGGTGTGCGTGTTAGCCCCTGAGTCTCCTCAGTCGAGGATTTCTACACCCAACCCGAAACCGACTTTGACCAAAGCGAAAGCGCAACCCCATGAACTATCCCATGGCCTGGATATATATCGGACACAAGCATAGTACATCACAAGTGGGGTTTCCGACAAAGGTGGGTAGTTCGTTCGTTAGTGGATTAGCCCCGTCAGTCAAGCCTAAGGTGTCGACATAGTGTCATCCGCCTTGTAGCATGCGTCTCAGGCCCGACGACCTACCAGGTGGCACATCATATATTACCAGTCCTACGAGCAAACACTCCATGTTCAAAAGGGTGCTTATTTTTGTCCTACACGGCTTACTCGATGCTCAGAGAAATCATGATTGCTTCGCACGAACGCAGTGACAGAACGATCACCACAAGCAGCAGCACCAGTCAGTGCCAGTTGTGTTTGCAGTCGTTAAGGGGCATATAGTGGGACGCGTGTTCCAATAGAGGTAGCACGTTTTGGCCAAACTATTTTCAGAGTGACGGCACGCACTCCTTAGCCCAAAAACGTCGGAATTTCGTTCTTGTTTTGCGGAAGGATTGTGTTGCATACCTAGGCCAGGGGTTTGGTCATCGGGTGTTGCACTTTCGGTTTGTTTACAAATTTTAGGTGAGGTATAGAGTAAAGAGCCTCAGAAAACAAAGTAACATCCTCCCTACTCCCTACCGTAGCATGCATCACAGGCAGAAATATCGCAACTTGTTTTTCCAGTTGAAGATAGATGCTCAAGTTGCACGTGGGCAGCGATACAGCTCTCGCCTGATTTTCAAGAGAAGACGAGAAGGTGGTCTATGTTTAAGGTCCACGCATCGGACAGACCAGGTCCATGTTCGTGACCCATGTACTTCAGGGCAGACAGATACCTGCAGATCCCTGGTTTTTATATGATCTGGATGGCCGATAGATCGTGTCGCCGGGTGAGAGTCGGACTATCTGAATGAACTCGCGCATGTTTCCTTGGTTGGATCTGTACCCACACAGATCCCGGACAACACATCATAACGATCGACATTGGATCTAGATGATCTCGATGATCTAGATCGTGATGTATCCGATGTGAGAAAAGTTCACTCAATACACAAAGAGGTTATATGGGCGATATGTGGGTCACGGCGGGGGGGGGGCAGCGAAGGATGCAACAGTGACAGTGACAGTGCCAGTTAGGGACTTTTCACCAAACCTCTGCTCCACGGGCCTAGCAGGGCCGATACACCAGCTTTAAGTACCTGTATATAAGTGCGATCTTGTTTGACGCTGCATTTACATCACCACTTCGTCCTACGCTTGGAAGGCGCACATCCTACTGCACACATGGGAGGATACAAGGGACTTGCCTCATTCTAGACCATATCCCGAACATATAGGCAGATGATGCCAGAGTGACGACGGCAAACCTGCAAGGTATCCCGTTGAAGTTGGTGTTGAGTACGGAATCTATGAAGGGTAAGGCCAAGGGCGCTCAACATGCCGCGGAGAAGAAAATTCCAAACTTCAGGTGTTGCGCCGCCCCCCGGAAGACTGCTCTGACTCGGGCCAAAAACGTACGTTTGTATTTACGTGACAATACTTGGTTGGAATAAACATGTCTTCCATGCACGATACTGTCGACGTGGGGCTCAGCAAGACACAACAGAAGAAAGCAGTAGCCTTCTCCACGTTATTAGACTAACGTAGGGGACATAGTATGGAAAAGAATGACATGTTTGTACAATGTTTTGTAATAATCCGGCGTGTTTTCGAGTTTTTCGCCGGAATTCCGCCGGACAGAGCTCCTTCGGGTAAGGGCAGGGGTCGGGGTTGGGGTTAGGGTTAGGTTTAAAGTTAGCGCCTAGCGAAACGTTTTGGGCGTGATTGGAACAATCTTGCCTCGGATTGCTGGAATCACACGGAGGCCGCACTAGAATCTCCGAGAGCCATCGCTGCCGGCAGAGTACGCAGTGTGTCTACTTACTATGCTTAGCTAAACACGCCGTCCAGAATCGATGTATATACTACGAGCCGCCTTCGATGGAGGGGGTTGTACCGCTTGGCCAAGCGATATAGATGAGGGCGTATATTACTCCTGCTGCTGATGCGTCGAATACGGTGGCTGCGGTTAGCTGCATGCGAGACTACAACAGCTATTTCCCGAGTTTTCTGTCGGTCGTGGCTAATTTGGATGCCTTCGGTCATAATAAGAGGATATTTGGGGGGGGGGTGAAGTTGAAATAGAGACGTGTTACATAATGTGGATGATTACCACTAGACCTAGCCCAAACCCTGATTGTAAACTAAGACGGACATGCAACCCGATGAACGAACCCATGGCCTAGGCAGGCGAAAGCAATCGTATTGCAGAACTATTAATGGAACGGCATTCTGACGATTTTCGGTGAAGGAGCCAGAGTAGTCCTTCATCCTTCACAAAAATTACTTGGGCAGAAAGTGCAATACTACCTACTGTAGCGTCGTACACGTTTCGTTACAGCAATTCGGACTAATTCAAGACACCTACGTATGTACTGCCATGCTCGGCGGAGATGGAGGCGTCCCGAATTCTGCAATATTGTAGTCGTGTTTATGCAGTAAAGGGGTTAATAGGCAGACACTTCGAAGTATGCCTGTGGGTCGCCCACGCGATGTCCGTATAGGTGGTCCATGATTTGGTGACGATAGCCCATATAGGTTACCCATCGGCTGCCCATGGGTTGCCTATGGAGTATCCTTGGACTCGTAGTGATAGCCCATGGAATGTCCGTAGGTTGCCCGTGCAGTACTCATGAGCTGCACATAGGTTCGGAGAGATAGCCCGTGGTTGCCCATGGGCCCGTGGGTTGGATACGGTTGCCCATGGTTTGCCCATGAAGTGCCTATGATCACCCATTGATTCGCCACACGCATGGGTTACCCGTGGGTTGCCCATGGGCCACCCATGGCTTGCGCCTGGGTAGGCCAGGGGTTGTTAATGGTAGCCCAAGGCTTGACCATAGGCTGTTAGTGATAGCCCAAGGGCTGCCCATGGGTTGGAGGTGCTAGTCAATGGGTTGTCAGTAGGGTGCCCATGGGTCCCTTACGGGTTGCCCACTGGGCGCTGGAGTGTCCTCGGATTATCTATGGGCTGGTAGTGATAGCCAACGGGTACAGAGGGGTTGTTAGTGATAGCTCAACGGATGCCCATAGGTTGGTGGCAATAGCCCATGGGCTATCCGTAGGGTGCCCATGAGTTGCCTACGGGTTGCCCATGGGGTGCCCATGGATTGCCCACGGCCTGCTAGTGATAGCCCAGGGGTTGCCCATGGGCCAACCATGGGTTGCGTGTGAATTGACGGTGGGTTTCCCATGGAAGGCCTATGGATTTCTCGTGGGTTGCCGATGGGTTGATAGTAATAGAAAAAATGCGTCATCCGTTGGCTGCTCGTGGGTTTCCCATGCCATTAGTGTCATGGGTTTCCTGTGCGTTGCCCATGGATTGCCCGTTGTGTCACCAATCGTTTCCCATGGGCTACCCATGGGCTACCCATGAGCTACCCATGGGTTGCCTGATGGCTGCCCTGTATTGTTGGTTGGTAGTGATAGCTTATGGGTTGCCTGTGGGCTGCCCGTTGATTTTATGGGTTGACCGTGAATTCCCCATGGATTTGATTAGTTTGATTAACTTGATTAATTTGATTAAATTGGTTAAATTGATGGGTTGCCCGACGCGTGCCACGCTAGAGATACTACTACTATTACTGTTAAATAGTATAGCACTTTTCGGCGTAACCGATTTCTGGACGATGCAGCGCCTTAACCGAAAACCGTCAAAATGTTGTTCTTTTTTCGGAAAATATCCGGTTGTTTAGCTACAGTAGGCCTTTGGATTGCTCATCGGGAAGAGCGTTTGTTTTTTTCCAAATCAGTTTTTCGGTGGGGTATAGAGCTCTTCATATTAGGAGCCTCCGAAAAGCATGGTGCACCGATACCGTCGCATGCGCAGTCCGTCGGTTACCCAGGGGTTGCCCAACAGGATGTCCATGGTTAGTTCATGAGTTGGTGGTGGTAGCACATGAGTTGCCCATGGGTTGACCATGGGCTGTAAATGATAACCCATGGGTTGCCAGTGGTCCACCCGTGGGCCACCAGGGGATGGTCTGTGAGTTTCCCATGGATCGGGATGTGCATGGGTGGCTCATGGGTTGTTGGTGGTAGCCTATGGGCAGCCCATGGATTGCCCGTGGGTTATCCATTCGTTTTATGGGTTGCCCGTCAGTTGTCAATGGGTTGTCCACGGGATGTTTATGAGTGGCTCATGGTTTTGTGGTGATAAAGCATTGGGTTGACCAAGGGTTGCCAGTTGGTTGCTCTTCCCCGTAGGTTGCCTATTCGTTCCATGGGCTGCCCGTGGCTTGCCCATGGGTTGCCCTCGCGACATCCAAAGGAGGCCGTGGAATGGTGGTGATACACCAAGAGTTGCCCATGGGTTGTCCGCGGGATGCCGTTGCTGGTGGGTTGGCCATAGGTTGCCCATGCGTTGCGAATGTGTTGGCAGTGATAGCCCATGGGTGCCCCGTACGTCATTCAATAGGTTGCCCGTGGGTTGCCCGTGGGTTTCCTGTTGGTTGCCCCTGAGCTTCCCTCCTTCCCTCCCCAGGGTTTTTGCTGTTTTCCTTCCTCTTTCTTGTTTTTTGTTTTTTGTTTCTGACACATATAATACTACTGTACGTTAGAGGTGCGCCCGTTTTTTTCTGGGGATTCTCACTTTAGGGCGCTCTGAACCTCGCCTACCAACTGATTTATGAGTAAACCGAAAACGCTACCCGATGAACAAGCTCGTGTGGCCTAGGTATTCAAAACAATCCGACTGAAAAAAAAGGAGTTCCCGACGATTTCGGGCTAAGGAGCCCCGTCATTCAGAACCCCCCCCCCCAAAAGTCGCAGAACTCGTCTTCTCTTTCTCTCCTGCAACTTGTCCTGTTTACTGACGTGTGCAAGTTCCGCTGTTTGTATCGAGTACGCTCCGCATTCCATGGCGAAGTGTCCTCAATACTGCTGTAGTCAGGATTGCATACTATCTCTCCTTCGTGGTTGATGAGCATAGAGCTTGTATCTCTCCATTAGTGGCAACCCCCTTACGTAGGAAACGGGGCACAAATTTTCCTCTTTAATTTTTGAAGCTCTTCGTAAAATGTACATATATTTACTTTCGCTGAGACTGGTGGAAAGTGGTTTAATTTGTTTTGGGGAAAGCGAAAATCGATCCCCGTAGCACGAGGACGCATACCCTTTGATTTACATTTATTGCCCGTTTCATGGACCCCCCATCCATGTTGTTTTTCGCGGGCAACCCATGGGCAACCCACGGGCAACCCATGGGTGGCCGATGGGCAACCGATGAGCCATCCATGTACGTCCCATGCATGTTTTATGAGCGGCCCATGGGGTGGCACACGGGATACACGTGGGTAACCCATGGTCAACCCACACTCCTGCCGATGATTTTCGTTGCCGCAAGTTTTGCTGAGAAGACTGCGAAGACGAGGGGTTCTACCCAAGCTCCTTCCCAATGGGCGCCTGGCCTTGTTGGACCAAGCGTATAAAGACAAACAGGGCATGATGCCTGGTGTACCCGTACTCCATCTCATTTTGTACTATTTATTGGTCTATTAATAGTACTGTAGTACAGTATAGACTACAATACAAGCTTTCCCTTCGGATGTAAAAGAAAAGGAGCCCGATGAGTTGGTACTACAGTAGGCCTAGCAAGCGAGAGCCCGCAGCCAGCAGTCTAAGTGCAAGAAATAAGGGTGGTAACATCCCCCTGTACCTAGCACCTCAGCAGTGCCAACGCACCAACACTGCAGCAGCAGCAGCAGCAGCAGCACGGTGAAGATAGAGATATTGTAGCTGTGAACGCCGGACCTGAAAATTTTTTAAAAAAAATGCTGTGATTCGAGCCGAAAGCTAAACAACACACAATTACATAGGCGCGCAGCCACCAAGTAAAAAGAACAAAATAACACGAAAAGCTCTGAAAGCTAAGGAAACACGTATATATGAGCCAACGGGCAAGTAACCGAACAAGCAACACCGACCGGCCCAGACGAGACTACAGATAGCTCGATATGAGGTGACGAAAAGGGACACAGGGTGCTTGCTCACTGAGAACAACAGCAGCAGCTCGATTGGTGTGGCTGGGCGATGTGACGGTCGCATGTACAATATCTGATTGGTATATCTCACCTGCAGCTCACGTTGGTCAGGCCAGGAGTCAGGAGTCCTCCCTGACTCTCCAAGCGCCGTGATCCGATCCGTTTTGTTCCTATCAGTAGCCCACCCCAGCACTACGTACACTCGTGTATAGCTCGATCAATTTGCCCTGTGTGCACCCCCGATATTTCTGGTCCAGCCGATCCCCGGGACCCCAAACAATCAAAGCCTTTTTTCAGCGGAACTCCTGGAAACCCCCAACCAAGCGAGAAGCACAGAGACATCACGCCGTCACGACTTTTTTTAGACATCCCGTCGGTCGCCATTTTTTGCGCCTGGTCATCACACTCACTCGCGCTCAGCCATCATACACGAGCTGCTGCTATGTGCTTCAAGTACAGCTTGGTAGCGACCACCCCACTTCGTCGCCTGCTGGTGGCAGTACTGCCTTGAAGCGAAGGTGAGCGGAACTTGGTGTGGTGCAACACAACCCTGACAACAGGAAATTGGAGGTATCGCACCGTACACGACAAGGGCTTTGTGGCACGATTGGCTGCCTACTGCCTACCGTGCAACACGCAACAAGATCCCCTCCCCCCCACCCCCCCCTTCGACAGTAGAGACAGAGACAACGCCGGGCGATCCATCTGTGTTTAAATATCTCGATTAATTGTTCCGAAACCGGCAAACCAGCCCCACCTGCTAAACATCCGCCGGCCAGATTGTTAGGTCTGCTGGCTGTTCGTGCCCTCCCCGTTCTGGACGTTGTCGGCTTGAAGAAGCAACCACAGGGAATGTGTATCTTGCGTGTTACCTGGTACATGGTACATGAGGTGCCACCTACTGCTTCTGTACTGATGTGCTGTACAGCAGCAGCAGGGGTCCCCCCGTAAGGTGGGGGTGTGCCAAAGCAAGATGACTGCTCTGTTGAGGGAAGCCGCCGTATTCATTCTACTGTTGTAGCATATACTATGAGTGCAATGCCCCAGTCGTGTCAAGGAAGTTTGACCGCCTTATATCGGGATACGGCCTTATTCAGACCGCCTTATTGGCAGTATCTTACATTACTTGGAAATACCATGGGGTCTTATCGGGCGGCCCCAGGTGTACGAGTACTTCTGTATAAATTTATATTTCTAGAAGGATGGTAATAAGGCAAAGAGAGTGTCTCAACCTGGCGCAAGGCTGTGTGCATTCGAAGCCATCCAATACGGGACACCTTCTATGTGCAGTGGCAAGAAATGGGGCAATGCGCAGTATTAATAGTAAGAAATAGGGCAATGTGAATGCGAGCTGATAATTACAGGAATGCTATGAACTCCCTGGTACAAGGTTTCCTACAGGGGTGAAAACTAAAGAGCCCATGCCGAAGAGTTGGTAGTGCCCATGGTGCGCGTAAACGGAAACGGTAACGGCTGAATATATAATCAGCGCATGTTTGAAGGGTAAGCGAAAACATGTAAGTATATCATGTAGGTTTCGATACCAGTACGAACCAGCGCTGGTGGACATGTTTGACTATCGTCAACCCAACCCAACTCCACCCAACCCAGACCAACCCAACCCAACCCAATCCAATTCAACCCAACCCAACACAACCCAACCGTAAGGACATATTATGTTGTGCTGTATTGTACTGGTACAGTACCTGCCCTCTGATACGAGATCGATACATTGGTTTCAGCAGGTTTTAGACTAGATTTAATATGGTTGCACTACATTTCAGTACAGTATAGAGTCATCCCACGGTAGGGGTGCAGCAATAAGTGTCTGAGCTTCTGGCATGAGGAGCTCTATATCTCACCCGAAACATAACTTGCAAGATTGTCGTTCGCGCAACCTGATCAACGTTTCTATCCGCTAGTCCTAAAACAAATGCACTTATAAAATTATCATATCAACCGGTCGTTCCTCACTTCAGGAGCTCAACCGGTCAGGAACCTTTGTCCCCCAAAAGTGCAACCCCTACCGTGGGATGACTCTATAGCAGCTGTCGAAACTCTTGTTTCCCCGGAATACTAAGGCTAGATTTCTTGAGGGGTTTTATTATTGTCAGAGGGTCAGTAGTGTACCACTGATTCAGCAGTCAAAACGATCCAATTTGTATTTGTTAGTTTTTGGGGACACCAGTTAGTTGAGCGGCTCACACGGGAGATTCGGTCCTGCAAGAGTCGACTGATGTCCCTATTTGTTTGGCACCAATGACAGATTAGAAACCCGTACGGTGTTTGTTTTGGCATGGGGCCCGTAACGGGAGATAGCGGCAAAATTCTGGACGATACTGGAAAACCCGGGTACATTGTCGTACATCCGGGTTGGGCGGTAACTGAACTGTATTCGATGGAAGGCGCCTCGACGGTATTAGTACACCATAGCAAGCGCTGTAAATGTCCCTGTATACATGGTATCATACCGCCACGGCATGTTCACGTTAACCGTGTGGCTAACGTCACGGCGTACAACAGCGGTATCAGCACGCCAACAGCTCAGTAGATATATCACAACGACTTCGAGATGCTGCGAGACGCTACGGGTTTTCTGTGAGAACGTACACGTACTGATTTAGAGACGTAAACCTTCTTAATGGTGTGAATTGTGTGAAGGTTACACGAGTGCCCGCCTTCGCTGTCACTCAAGTAGGCGGTGTAGGGGCACGAAGCAACCGCGACGTCTGAGCTTCCTTCCATCGACTGTAGTAGTATCCTGTTTGTCGCTCACTACTCTGATGGCTATAGCAGGTTTCGCTATGATCACGGTAGAGATACAGCCCGAGCAGGGGATATATGCACGGGTTTTCACGCGTCGGGTCACGTCAGGGTTATTTAACCCGACCCTTGAGAATACACAACATCTTCACCCGACTCGACCCGACCCGACCCGGCCCGACCCGACCCGACCCGACCGGACCCGACCCGACCCGACCCGACCCGACCCGACCCGACCCGACCCGACCCGACC